>CABFWO010000794.1:0-61751 GCA_902155825.1 Timema genevievae | reverse complement strand
ATATATTTAAAAAAATTAAGTCTGAATTAATTTATATATATATATAAATTAATTCAGACTTAGTTTTTTTTTAATACGATTTGAGTTTTGAATTCTCGAATATACTTAATAATTCAAGGCTCCCATCCTTAATATATTGTAACACAGGCTGGGGCGTGAGTGACCTCAGAGGGTCGCGGGCCGTTCACACGCCAACATGTGAACCGCGAGTTCTTTTGGGGATATTGGGATACTTTGCTGGTTAAATATGAATTAAAATACTCACTGATCACCCAAGGTTTTGATTATTAAAAATTACAACTAAACAAGTCACTAAATTAAATTTAAAAAAAAGTCTTAATCAAGTTTGTAAACTAATAAACTAATAAGAATATGTAAAATAGAATTAAATTAAATAAGCAAATGAATAACAACAAAACCCATATTAACTATTTAAATATTTACAATAGTCATAAAAATGTTTATTAATAACACAGTTAATAGTAACAATAAATGTTTACATCACCCGTCCACCTAAACCACCATTTGTCCCGCACACGACAAGTTACACGAACACACCGGCCCGCTCACTGAACACGCAATCCCCCAGCGAAGTGAGACTGCCACTGCATACCTCCTAAACAAGAGATAGAGAATCTCTGTTGTGAACAGCTATAGACTTTAATTGCAAGGATATATTTCAGTGTCAAAACAGTTTAATATTCTTTGAGTAAAATTTTTTAATAATGACAGAAATAAGCTAACTTTCTATCATTTAACACTTTTGAAATAGGGATTGTTTGGTTCTGAAGGCCTTTCTTTTATACTAGATTTTTTTTAAATAAAATTTACTGGAATTTCAGTACTCTAGTCCAGTAGACACCCTGTATAAGTTGTTAGATGTGTGTGAAATCTGCTTTTTCAATTTTAAGGAAAGGTGAATTGAATAATAAAAGATATTCCCAAAGACGAATCGAAGTTTAGAGTATTTTAGAGTATTTAAAAAAGTTTGAGGTAGGATGAAAATATGATTTTATAAATTTAGGTATTAAATATAATTTATAAAATGCTATATTCCATATATAATATATTTCTTCTTAAAATGATCAAGTTATCACAAAATGTAATATAACTATTTAAGAGTTTTATTACACAAACACTAATTTGGGATAGCAGATTTTTTTATAAAAAAACCAACATTATTGCGTTGGGGGTGGGTTTTTTCCCCCTTCGTATATGTCAAATCAAGAATTTTACTCTTGAAGCAAAGTCTGAAGTTTTAGAAGCTTTTCAAGCTATTATATATGGACTAGTAAAACTAAATATCAAGTTGTCTTTAAAAAAATCCTGATGTATATGTTATTATTAATGTACCTAAAAACCACAACTGTCCAGCATTATAATATTTTCAACTTAAAAAAATCCTTTGTGTCATTTCAGCTCAAAGATGGCTCAATACTCGTTCATGTTGAAGGAGAAGATTACTCCACCAAAGTAGAGAAGTCTGTATCCAACAGCTCAACAGAGGTAATAACTTTATGCTAATTATATTTGTTTGTGTGTTTAGCTACTATTACTAATAGGGCGAACCTGGATATTTACATGTAATGCATTATGTTATTAAAAATAAATGGTACGACCCAATAATACAAACATTTTCATATATGTTAGTATATTATAGTTAGGAACAACATTTTCAAAAATAGTAAACTACCCTTAAATAAGGTTTCCTCATTAAAACAAACATTATTTTGCTAATCATAAATACTCTTCAGATATAAATTTTAAATATCAATTTCTTAATTATTATTTGAATATTAAATTCCAAACTATTTAACTATTTGCTTATTTTTTAACAGATTTTGGTTCAGTCAATATCAACACATTTTTTTATATACATTATTATAATTGTTAAAAGACCATAGGCGATTTTTTACGGTTGACCTGGTATCGATGTTAACGAAATGTTTATGACCAAGACGATACCAGAGCTCAGTTTGGTAACGCTTTCCTGGACCAGACTAAAGATTATCGTTATGACCAATGAGCTGAGAATTTGTGCGCCAATTTCAAAACATCACTTCTTATGTTAGATTTAAACTAGTATAACTTTGTAGTCATTGGATTTTAAGTTTTTATAAATTAAAATGGACAGCAATTACTAGCTAGAAATACATGACAGTAAGTAGTTACTAAAAAAAAGTCTAGTTGTTTTTAGTTATTTATTTAGTACCGCATCTTACTACCCGTTCGGGTTACACGCTTAAGTACTAATTACGCTAATGAATAAGGAATTGGGTAGGTTAAATTTAGAGGAAATGAACCCGCATTTGCGTGTAGGGAGAGTGGAAAACCATTTAGGACAACCCTCCTCCCCAATTTACTCGACCAAAATTTGAACCTCAATCTCCCCATCCTCTGCAGTCTGGCTCAACACGAAATTAGTGTGTTAGCCAACTCGGACACCGAGGTGGGTATAGTTTAGCTATAAATAAAAGATAGTAATATTAGATTTAGGCCTATTTAATATCACATACCTTCTGTTACCTCATATTTTCTTAAGGTTATTTTCGGAAAGAAATGTTTAGCTTGACATGTTGTGTAAATATTAGGACTAGTCAAAATAAGCACAACTTTAACCAAGAATAAAATTATTAAAAAGCTCATTTTCCATTGATTTGCAGGGATTTTTCCTTTTTCTTTAGTTTTATCAATATCCTTTGCTATCAAAGTATATTTATTTAATATATTTTAAATATTTACATTCATTTATTCATTGTTCATTAAAACCAAATAAAAATATTCATTGTCAGGGGATTATCACGAGACTTCATCTAGTCAGCTAACATGTTGATTGTTTATATGCATTAACACAATAGACTTAATACTCTAAGCCGGTATATCACATGAACAGACAAGTTTACTGTGTATTTCTGGCCATGTTCATTGGTGGAAATATCCATCTTTGTGTAGTCTAGTAGCAATAAGTGTGCACTAACTTTTTTTATGATTTTAGTGTTTGATATGTTAGGATATGGTTTCTATTCAGATAGAATTTTTTATTAATATGTTATTTTTGTTACTCCTTATATTTATTTTGGTTTATATCATCTGCATGGCATAATTGTGTTAATTAACTAATTGCAATAATTAATATAGGTTAGTTACATCCATTACTGTTTCCACCCTGTGGCCTGGATCAGTTTTTCATTAATATATTTTCATATGCCTTATAATCTAACTTAAGACTACACACAACATCCAGTTCCCGACAGTTAAATTATAACTGTGAAAGGGTAAACCCACATTTCACCAATGATAAATTTTTTGGCCATGCCAGGAATTGAACCCGAGACCCTTAGGCAGTCATGGAATAATTATTCTAGTATAAAAATATTTTTTCCTTGTAAAGCCCCAATATATACATAATGCTTGTTTTAACTCTTAATATTGTAAATTTTAGCACAGCTTTTTTTATTATATAGTATCACCTATTATTGTAAAATGTAGCCCTACACGTTGTGAAATATGTTTCATGAAATAAATATAACAAGCCATTTAAATTATTATCATCATCTTCATAATCAAGCCTAATAAACTATGTACGATCTTAGTTGCTGAATTGTTCCTTTCTTACAAATTGTATTCCAACTACTGACTCTAAGAATTTCAAGTCCACTAATTCTCTTTATTCCTATATGATAGATAGTATAGTTTATTTTTCATAATATCTATTTTTAGGGATTCAAGTATAACATATACAGGATATCCCAAATTTAACTGTTCGGCAAAGTGTCACATTCAGTACCTTGTTGCAGTTCTTCCCACAACAGATGTTGGAAATGTCCCACCTGAACCTAAAAACATGTCTGTACACACCTCTTCCTATGATGTTATAATATGATATGGAGATGTGTGTCCGAATATGTCTTAAGGCCTGTGGGGGAAATTCCCAACATCTGTTTAAGGAAGAACTGCAACGAGGTATGTGGTAATTACTGCATAGTAACGTTTGGAATACCCTGTATATTAATGAAAACAAATCACCAGTCATTATCCAAAATTATCCTACAGCATCCTAAAACATAAATTTAAGGAAATGGTGTATATTGCTTATTGTTTATGAGAAGCGGCAATATGATTGCAGATGGTCTTTATATGTAAATTCATGTTCTTAGGCCTCCTAATGTTAAAGAATTTTCCCACAAGAAAATTAGTATATATTATTTTCATGGAACACTTCCTAGATATCTATTTAATAAACTTTTTTTAGCTTAAATTAAACCTGTGCGAGAATGACATTTTGGCTTCGGGAAATAAGGATTTCCCACGAAATTGGGGCGGGAAACCGAGAAAAATAATTAAAATAACTTTTCGCCTTGGGCTTATAGTTATTTATCAGACCTATAATTATAGTCTAAACTTAGTTTTCCTGTTCTTTCCACTAAAAAATAAAAATTAATTTGATGAAAGAATTAGGAAGCTGACGGAAATTTAATCAAAAAGGGATCAAATTTGATAGTTTCAACTAAGCTTAATATACTGATAGATGTCAAAAATATTTTTGAATAGAATCATGAGAATTGACCAAAACTTTGAATCGATTACAGTTATAGGTCTGAACCATAGATTTAAATTATGTATTCTTGTAAAAAGAATAATATATATGTACATTTAAATTTTTTACACTAAGCCTATTTTTTTTAAAGAATGTAAGTTTTCCAAATAATCTAAGTAATATTTTAAATAGCAATTGTTGAGGTTTTTCTTAATGTAATTTCAAATGAATATTAAATACAAATGTGATGTAGATAGATGGTCTTTAATTGTAACTATTTCATATTTTTTCCCGAAAAATCACAGGAAATATTTTTTACCCGCCAAAATTTCATGAATAACCAATTTCCCGAAGATCAGAATCCCAAACATTAAACGTTATTCACAAATTTCAAATAATTATTGACTCACATCCTAGTTAAATTACTAAGCTATGATGTTAAAATAAAATATTCACACACTGGTTTTGTACCCTAGTCCTTGTAAGTTCTTCAACATGAATACGGGATAAAGAGAACCATCTGTTGTGGTGATTATGGTATGGGGTCAATATGGTAATTAATAAGCACTATACTCTACATCATAAGAATTTTTATTAGAAATATGGTAACATATTTCAGGCACATTGTATGATTTGCAAAGGCCTAAGAGCTTATTGATTTATTCTAATTTAGTTTGAGTTATCGAATAATATAAAATTCGAATTGATATTGATATTATCAAAGCTTTTCAGACCTCTTCTATTTAAAACAAAATCTTTGGAGTTATTTTTAAGAAATTTTGATTTTATCATTGGTAAACTACCCTTGAACAAATTTTTCACCAAAATAAAAGTATACAGGGCTATGAACCAATTTCAAAATATATATATGAATTGCTTATCAGTAAAATGTTCTTTATATAAGGGCTAGACCATACAGCATGTATAAATACAAAACCCACTTTCTTGGATTTGGGGGCACACAAAACTTCGGGATTAATCATAATGTCGAGGGAGAAAATGTTCATTGCTATAATACTTGCTCTTTATATGACAAAGTAAAAAAAAATCAGCAATATTGAATATTAAACTACGGTACAGCTGCTAGGTGATATTCCCAATATTAAATAGTGTGGTTAACTCATATTTAGTGAAGTGCCATGTTTATTCCTGTATACTAATATATTAATTTTATGTGCCCATTAAGGATGCTGCAACTAGTCCATATAAATCACAAGAATTGCCAACTTACTTTACTGAGGTGAGTAATTGAAATGTTTACCTTTTACAATAAAACTTTTACTATAAAGGCACCAAATCTACCTTAAAAAATTATTTGGATTTTAATGTAATGTAATATTATAGGCATTAAGAACATAGCTTTTTATTTAATAAAGATAAGTGATAATTAACCTGTAGTTGAGTAAACCGGTTACTTAACCTCATGTTGTCAAATTTGTTAGCAAAGTTTTATAATGTAATGGACAAGGCTTATTCTTAAGATTTTAAGGTTCAAAATTGATCAAATAAGATAAATATATAGTTTGTTAAAAACGTTTACTCATGATCATCATCTGTGGCCGGGTCAATTTAGTAAAATGCCTCTCTTCCCCTAGCCTTCCACCATTCTTCCTCCTTTAATTACTTCCATTCTCCTCTCATTTGCACACCTTCTGTTATATGCTCCTCCCATCTCTTTCTTGGCCTCCTTTGTGGTCTTTTTCATACTTACTTCATTTCCATAATTTTCTTTGGCATCCTCTCTTTTTCTATTCTCATTACATGCCCATACCATCTCAATCTTGCTTCCTCTACTAACTCATTTCACTCCCTCTACCCCCACTGTTTCCTGGATAACTTCTTTCCTAATCTTGTTTCTCCTCGTGACAGCTAACATGCTCCTCACAAACTTTATTCCCATTTCTCTTACATTCAATGTTTCTGATGCATATGTGACATTGGGTACAAAGTATGTCCTGTACAACACTTCCTTACACTTAGAGCTTTTTTCTCCATAACAGGTCTCTGACACACCTATAGAACAACTCTCTCTCCCTGCTGTCCTGTTCTCATTAGATAATCTCTACTTCCCCCTTTTGCCTCAATCACGCTTCCAAGATATTCTACGTTCTGTACTTTTCTCAACTCTACTCCATCAAATCTTAGAGTTTAACTAGGCCTTATACTTATCCACGTCCTTGTCATAACGATCATTTCACTTCAGCATGTTAAATGTCACTACACAATCTTACACTTCCTCAGTTATTTGTGACCATTTCCATTACCATTACAAATAGTAGTGGTGAAAGGGCACTCCCCTGCTTTACTCCATTTTGTATTTGAAACCACTTCGTCATCCCACTATGTCCTTACAGCACTCCTGCTTTCAGGCTTTATTTATAATCATGCTCTCATATCTTTTTTCCATCCACTCTCATATTACAAAGATTAAGTATTTTGTAGACCACTGTTCCCTAAGTCCGGGCTGTCCTCTCTTCGCCTTCATTTTAGTTCTTGTTCTCTTTTCCAGTGTCTTTTCATATAATTTTTGTTAAACAGCCTTCTGCCCTTCTCGTTTTGTCTGTCTCTCTCTCTCTTCCCCTCCCCTTCCACACTACTCTGTCTTTCCTCCCTTCATTGTTTCCTTTCCAATGCAAAATGTAACCTTTCTTTAATTCCCTCATGCCACCCAATCTTAACTCGGTCTCTCTCAGGCCCAGGCCCCCACTCTCCTTTCATCCATTATGTCCACAATTTCCTCCACTCTTCCATTCAGTGCCAATCTTCAGAGTCCCTATTCGTAACTTATGGCTATCAACAATTTTTCCAATCTGATAATTTACTTTATTTTCTCGAGTACTTTGATTTGTTTCGCCCACTGGCTTACTAAGCGTGTTGTGACCTATGCCTGTGTAGCGCGGCTGCCACTCATTGGTCTTTGGGTAAACCTTATTTTTGTGGTAACCGTCCAAACTGAGTCTATGGGTGCTGATGATGACGTAGCTAACTATCACCAACCCTCACACTCTCATCTCACCAAGGTGGAAACCGACTGGCCAGACCCTGTTCTAAACTTGTTGGTTTTGGCCCTGACCAGTCTCTTGTCTCTAATGTGCACCTGACCTGGTTTCAGCTGGGGTTCAACCCAATCTCCACCAGGTTACACCACTTGGTGGGGAGATCAGGATTGAGTAGGAGAGGCTAACCCACTAGGTAGGCTCCTTGTATTGCGAATCACTACCCTGTTTGCTCATACAAATATAGTAATACTTTTATGTTAACAAAATTTAAGCCTTTGAATATTTTCCACGTAATCACTCATTGTCTTCCATTTGTTTACCCAATCATTTTTAATAAATCATGTATTTTATCTTATCTTATTTTATCAATTTTGAACTAAACAATCTTAAGAATCTATTTTATCTTTTAATTAATCCATCACATAATAAAACTTATCACCTGCCT
Organism: Timema genevievae; assembly: GCA_902155825.1. Lineage (NCBI taxonomy): Eukaryota > Metazoa > Arthropoda > Insecta > Phasmatodea > Timematidae > Timema > Timema genevievae. Next base: position 53,770 of record CABFWO010000794.1, on the reverse strand, counting down.
TGGTGGGGTAATTAGCTTACGCGCTAGTTTATTGTTGAGCTAGACTGCCGAGGACGGGGATATCAAGGTTCGAATATCATTCAGGTGAACTGGGTGTGGTTTTTCCTAAATGGTTTCCCACTCTCCCTCCACACAAATGCGGGCTCACCTCCTCTATTAATATTTAACCTTCCCAATTCCTAGTCCATTAGCATAATTATTAGTACTTAAGCACAATTAGTACTGAATGTATAACCCGAACGGGCAGTAAGACGCGAGACTAAATAAATAATAAAACTTATCAAATTTGACAATCTGAAGTTAAGTAACCATTTTTTTTTAAATTAGCTTTTTTTAGTGTCTTACTACCCTTTCTGGTACTGATTACGTTAATGTTTTAGGTTTAATAAAGGTTGAATATAGAGGAATTGCACCTGCATTTGTGTGAGTGTAGAGGGGGAAATCGTTTAGGGAAAACCACCCTCACTAGACACGACCGGATTCAGACCTCGATCTTCCCTGCATCGGTAGTCTAGTCGGTTGCGAGAATGATGCCTCAAGACCATAATGCCATTGAAATGGCTGTTCTCCGGTTTTGTACAGTTCTTGTGGTATAGATTTCAATCAAAATAACACAAATTTACCAATACACTTTTAAGTTTGTTTATCACATTGTTTTTAGTTGATTCAAGAAAATTTATTTTTAACTTTTAAGGAAAATTTTTTTGTGTACGAGATCAAATATGTGTGCTAACCAGCATATTTACCTGGCTAACTCTGTTTTATAAATAGTTAAGACAAAACAGACATATATACAAACATTAGTTTGTATTACCAGCCGATGTTGAAGCTAGAACATAGATCAGACTTGAAATATATAAATTTAGCCTAATATTTGATTTGAAATTACCGTATTGGCCCGAATATAAGACTATAGTTTTTATTAAAAATCGAAAGCAAAAAATAGGGGGTCGTCTTATATTTGCAGCCTAGTAACTTATCATATTAATTTCAACTTACTTTTTGTGTAAAGCTGTTTGTATTGCTAACTAAACTAACTAAAGCTAAAAATCTAGCACAAAACAGGTTTTTACACATGTAAGAAACTATAAAAATGTATTTTACTGAGGTATTTCACATGTAAATTATCGTCATGGTATAGTTTCTTGTATTATTAATTTCAAACTTAATTTTTGTGAAAAGCTGCATATATTATTTACTTAAGTTAGTAAATCATGCATGACAACATGTTTCCACACGAATACTAACTCACAAACTTTATTTTATTGTGGTATTTCACGCGTAAAAAGTAAACATAAACATTACATCAAAGTTATTTTTCATTTTGGTCATAGACATACAGCAGCGGTGTGGTATTCTGATATTACGTTTGAACTTGCTCTAAGAACTGATCTTGGTGAGCGCTTAGTATGCACTCAGTAACATGATGGTACTGCTGTGTAGCGACTCGTTGCACTAATCAGTGTTTAGTAATAGTGTTTCTTTTCTCCATGGTGCGTGACGTCAGCTGCCTGCTGATTATCTTGATGTATTCGTTTGTTTTTTCTGTGAATTAGTTACAGCAACATAAAAATAATATATTTTAGTGCGGTTTTAATTACACTATAATTTTATCTTTTCCAATGGCGCCTGATACCGTAGAAAGCTGCGGCACATCGGCAAAACAGATAAACAAATGTGAAAATGGAGAAAATAGGTTAAGGGTCGTCTTAAATTTAAGGCCTTTTTTTTTTACTCGACCAAGGGAAAAATAGGGGTGTCGTCTTATATTTGAGGCCGTCTTATACTCGGGCTAATACGGTATTTGCCTATAAAATACTGGTTTCAGATTCTATTCGAACCAATTACATTTTAAAATATTGGATTTGCAATATTTGATTTGGATATGAATTAAACAATTTTAATTATAAAATATAGAGATGGACCGAATCTTGGATAAAATTATTAACATAAGAGGAATGATAAGTATAATAGAATATAGAACATACAAATTAATTATAACATTCATACATTCAATCAAGTGTTAAATCACTGGTCTGTGACCTAGTTGTTAGACTCATCTGATGAATATATGGTTTTATACCACCAATAAATGGTATTAGTCATTAGAGCTCTAAAACAAATTATTTCACTTAAAAAATTGAAAGAAAAAAAAATAAGGTTTTGAGTCTCTAATCCGAAATGATCTTATCTCTTTTATCTTGTTCCATCCCTGGTAAATTTGATTGATTTTCATTTTAAAATATTCTATTTGAAAAATTTTAAACAGTAAATATTCAATTAAGATTTGATTTGGACCATTTTAAATTTAAACTCATGGATTTGCACAGGCTTAATCCTCATCTTGTGCTCTAGGATTACATAAATTATGTTATGGACCTGAATAAGTATCAACCCTTTTTAGTTCTTCATTTGATATAAACAGTTAACTTCTGGAATTGTTTTAAAGGTGTATGTGACTGTGGCAAATGGACCCTACGACTATTGGGTGCAAACTAAAAAATGTTCAGAAACTGCAAGGAACATAACATTGGAATTAAATAATATAGTGTCGGACTGCTCACCTGTGGTCCCCAAGATTGGTCTGGCCTGCGCTGCCTTGTTCATGGGAGATTGGTGAGTGCTATTTAGTAGAATCCTTTCAGGTTGGTTTCCTTCACTATCAATTACGTTACATTATTGTACAGCAGGGGTCAGCAATAGGTCGATCTCGCAGAAATTTTCAGTCGAGCGTGTAATAAAACTAAATCGTCACGTAAAGGCAAGCTTACCTTGTATTATTCCATTATGGTACAGAATTAAAGATAGGGCCATATCGTAATCTGTCAAGGTAAGACTGCTTACTACCGTTCAGGGTAAAAGGAGTATACATTTTATTTATTTTATGTATTTTCTATAAAGTCAGAGACATAAGTATTGGAGGAATAATTACAAGATTGATATAATAGAAAAATTAATTAAAATTTGAGTGGAGAAACAAAGGGTCATTGCAGGACCTTTGGTAAATGTAAAAGTTTATCGTGGCCCAAAAAGATTGCCGACCCTTGCTGTACAGTGTTTCTATGCTGTCTTATTATACATTAGTAGAGTACTAAGCTATCATAATTTATTCTTTTAGGGCTATTACAAGGGTTGGGTCAAATTCGAATCTAAATCTTGGAAAAAATTATATGAACCTCAGTGGAAATAGAAATATAATGGAATTTAATAAAAAATTGAAATAGTAACTAAATAATTTTTAAAAATCAATTCATTATAACATTGATTCATACATTTAGATAAGTTTTAAATTACTTATCTATCTTAAATCCGGTTGTTGAGTTTGTCCTGTAATTATGTTGAATCTGAACCACAAATAAACATTATTTAGATCTATAAACTAGAGCTGGGTCGAATCCGAATCTACGTTTTATTTTGAATCTCAAATATCGAATCCAAATCCTAGCAAATTGTTAGAAATTTTAATGATTTACAAATAGACCTACATTACACAATAGAGACCTAAACTGTAAATTAAGATTTATTTCAATCGTTTCAATTTTAATCAACCCCAACCACCCCTCTCAAAATACTGGTTAAAATCCAACCATATTTAAACACTCTAGACTCATATTGTTTAAAAATCAAATCAATCAAAATTTGAGTGTCTTTTAGTTATTTTTAAGTGTTGATAGAATGAGTTAAGTTTCTAAAAAAAATTTTAAAACAAACAGATTAGACCTAGTTAGTTATCTTTTCATCAACTTTGATTATTGAAGCATTATAATTTATTTTAACAAAAATAAAAATACAAACAGATTTAAAAAAACAAACATAATATGTGATTCAAGATATATAATTTAAAAAGATTATTAACTAGTTTGTAATAAGTAGGCCTTCATTATGAAAATTGTAATTAAATAATAATAAAATATTATATAAAGCTACATACAACAACATCGTCTGTTTCCAGCCTGTGGCCGGGTAACCTTAGTAAAACGCCTCCATCTTCCTCTAACCTTCCATCATTCTTTCTTCTTTAATTTCTTTCATTCTTCTCCTCTCACTCCTGAATAATACATAACAAATGTTATACTAATGAGGATTGTGTCTAGTTAATTGAAATTGTTTTCAATTGTTGCTCTTTACCACATATTTGTAGATAATAAAATTATATGATTTCGTTAAATAAAATTTGGATTTTGGTATGAAAAGTCGATAATTATTGTAATAGTTATTTTTAGGTTGAAATGGTAACATATCAACTTTTTTTTCAAATGGGATTCAAGGGAAGCTAAAACTGTGGAAGATTCAAGGGAAACTAGAAACATAGATAGGAACGTGTAAAAGTTATAACATGTCCTATCATTCTATACAATTTTCCATTTTCTCCTCCCCCCCCNCAATGTCATTGACCTGTGTTTGTCCTCTATGTTTTACCTTTTACATGTTCCTATCTGTGTGTCCTATCATTCTTTACAATTTTCCATTTTCTCCCCCCCCCCCCCTCCCCTCCCTCTTTTAGGAAGTTGCGTTACACATTTCACACTCCTCCCTGATGAGTTCCGATAGAATGAAACCTTGGTCGGCGGATTGGGCAGTGACGATCAATTTTCTTTAAGAGGCAACCACTACCTCTTTGTCCAGTGGCAGCAATGTAAAGTGTGTAATGTGTTCTTCTTTTCATTGTAAAAGCCATATTGTGTTCATGCCTTTCATATGTTTCTATCCAACGGTCCTATATTTTCTTCCAAATATAATATAAACCTAACTCTGAGAAAGAAGAGGTAAGGGGGAAGTCAATTCAACTAAGAACTAACTATATCTTAAATATGGTGGGGTCACTAGTAAAGTGGATTATATTTAAACTAATTCTAAAGTTTTCATTTAAACTTGTTTAATCAAACCAACTATATTGAACAAAATAATAAAGACACAGGTGAACACTTGTTTCAATATCATTACTGCATATTATCTTTGAAACATTTAAATTAAATAAACCAAATGATACGAATCACCATAATCAGCCCAGCCCTTAACTTAATGGTTTTCTTTCAAAATAGATTAATTATTTGACATGAATATTTTTGTTTTCCTAACAAAGAGATCATTTTTTTAGGGTGTGTCCTATATTTAGCTATGGGTCAATGTGGATAGTTAAAGATTGTACAAACATAAATTCAAAATCATCATCATTCACTTTTTCTAGCCACTGGCTGAGTCACTCAAGTCAAATGATTTCTATATTTGATATTCACCTTTTCTTTTCACCATTCTTCCTCCTTTATTTGCTATTATTTTTCTTCTCTTACTCATACATTTGTTTTTATATAATGTATACATGGTAAGTGCAACTTGAAAAATTTCTAGGAAAATTGAAGATTGAGTCAAAGATTAGTTTGATTTAATTTAAACTGCTTTAAATTATAAGTTCTTCCAAATATATAAAAAGAAGTTGAATCAATTAAAAACTGACTAAATTAATATGTTCTAAACATTAGACATATATATATATGTTCAGCTTAAATATCAACCCTAAATCAAGTCACCAATGACTTTATGATAGCAATTAATTTTTCCAGCATTCTCGCGCATCCATCTAAATCTGCCTTAAACATTAACTGATAAATGACCTTGAGCACTGAATAAATCTTAAATAACTCAGTGGTAGAACATCATCGCCATATGCCAATAGTCTTGGGCTCGATTCTGGTGTCCAGATATTATTTTTCAACTGTATTTAAATGCACAAATATATGAATAAATGAGCTTTTCTGTGAATTGTAAGTAGTATCCACCCCTAATGTAAGATTAAATACTCTTCCTGGGTCCTATAAATTACATGAAATTTGAGTTTTTGGTATTTATCTCAAGTTTTGCATTTCTAGGTTGGAGTATTTTAGTAAATATTAATTTAAAATTGTTGTTTTAACTTTAACTAACATAGTTTTACATTGTAAAGTGATAAAATAAAATGTATATGTTCTAATACTGTTTACTTTCATATTATGTGTCCCTATCCCTCTTTGCTGTAATGGTTGTTATAATTAATGTGTTGCAGGTACCGTGGCCTCGTCACTAGTTTATCACCAGAGTTAAAAGTGTTCTATGTTGACTATGGTAACACTGAAACTTGCTCACTGAATGATCTTCGAACCTTGCCAGACAATCTAATAGATATCCCTAGCGCGGTGAGTATTACGGTCCAAAGCTAGAATAGCCATTAAAATTTGAATTGAAGATTACTAGGGGAGACATAAAAAGTATAAATTCATCAATTAAAATTAATGTAAACTTTTTTTATGAGTAGTATCAAACTTTATTCTTAGATAATCTTCAATCTCACTGATAAATAAATGATAATTAGGGCTCTGTGAGTACTCATATTTCAAGCTTCGAGCCAAGCTCGTCGCTTAAGTTCGAAATTGAAATCGAAAGTTTTGTAGGCTCATCTTTTTTGAGCTTCCACTTAATGTACCTAATAAACTATTTTTAAAACGCAATAGTAAGCATAGTCCATTTAATTGAGATAATATCAATACTTCCACTTATAAATCATTCGGTTACTTAACAAATTGTTAAAAATTAATTTCAATTTTCACATTAATAATGTAATAAAACTTTAAAACCACTTTCGCCCAGTAAATTTATTCAATATTGTCGTCCATTTTGAATTATACTTGATTGAAGTTGTTTACTTGTATTGCCATGACAAAGCAATGAAAATAAAAATAGCTGAGATTACTAAATAAATGAATGATTCTTTTTACTATTTTTACCTGGTCCCTTTCTAAAATAATAATTTATGTTAAATAAAGGATGTAATATCAAGAATATATTAATATATTAAAGGTTTTCAAACCTAAGATATTTAAAACTCGTATTAAACAATACGTTTAGCTACAAAACTATCTCTAGCTTAGTTACTTTTAGCTATAGAATTATATTGGTTAACATGTTTAAAATCAATGTTGATCTTATTTATTGCAATGCATATTTTACCAAACTTACCACATTCAATTTATATTGGCTTTTTCTAACAGGGACATACTGTTGTGTGCATGTGCTGCNCCGACCCTCACCCGCCACCCACCCACCCCCAATAATTTCTTAAATGCAAACCACTTGATTAAATGTTAATTCACATGTAATTAAAAAAAGTTACATTTATTTTAGCAAGTAAAAAAGATTGTCAACAAAATCAGAATTTAAAGAAAACAAACTAAATCACTGTGGGGAAAGTAAACATCTTATGCGTATCATCTTTTCTAGCATTCTGACTTGATATTTTTATGTAATAGGAAGGTTAGGATTCAAGAAAAATTTATTTGACCCAATTTTATACTAATGTCTGGATGTGTTTGTTTTTTTCTCTAAAAGTTTATTCCTTTGTTTTATTTTCTCCTCTTTTAGGCAATTAGAGTGCAGCTAGCTGATGGCACTCCTCAGGAATATCATAACTTAAAGGAAGGCAAAGATATTTTGATTAAACCTGTAGACATTGCAGCTGATGGTGTAGCTATTGTACATGTTAATGGAGTGACCCACACAGACAGTCAATTATCTCCAGGATTATCTATGGTAAGCCTCTAAAATTCCTTATTTTTAAAAAATATCTTTTTTGTTTAGAGGATTATTTATCATCTTTTTAGCCATATTATATTAGGTTACAGTTACACTGGCAAGTGAATTTCGACGGTTCTCCTGTGAGTGTTTTCCAGGTCTGTTTACACTAGCAGCAATAAATTGCTGCGAGTTCTGTTAGGCGAGTTTGTTGGTAAATGACTTGCGAGAGTTCTCACAAAGCTGTTTACCCTTAAGAGGGGAATTGCTCACTCAATGTTTGTTTCATTCATTTTGGAATAATGCCTCCCATCAGACGTGTCATATATGCTGCTGCATTATTAACCCTTTTAGTGCTACACCTATTCCAGAATTAAATAGTGCCAGAGGCATGTTGGGTTTTGTGTGCGAAGAATGTAACAGCTATTTCCTCATTTTTATAAGGGTTTGTTTGCATTAAAATTCGCCAAACCTTTATTTATGAAGCGATTATTATCATTTTAGTATGTATGTACTGTTCTTTAATAATAATCAATTAATACAATTTAATTAAAATCATTTGATTTCTAAATTATAATTTATTTATTTTATTTTCAAAACTAATGCTAATTATTTTTTATATATATTATATATACATTTCAAGATTATTTTGTTGTAGTACATTTAGTTTTATACAAGAAAATATAGTTTTGAATATATGTGATCATAAATAGGAATTACAGGAATTTTTATTTTATATCCTACATTAGATATTTTTGGGCCGTTATTGCTTACCTTACAGTAGGATGTATTATATTGCTTACCTCATGAATAAATATTTAGGCCTACACATAATGAATGCGTTTTTCAAAAAAGCTTTTATAATGATTAATTTTTTATTTTTTTTAATATCATATTGATTTATAAAGTCATAACGCCTAGTTACTTACATTGGTAAAGAAATCTTTTCATTCACAAGACATAACATGAAAATCTAAACTCAAAACTATTTAACCTGTAGATTTGAAAACTGTTTACTAAACTATTTACGTCAGTATGAATGTTAGCCACATTTATGTTTTTCCATGCAGCTCGTATGTAAACCGGCGTTGCACTTAGCACATTGAGTATGTGACCATCCCGTTGTAAACATACTAAACTCCCAGTTCCAATAACTATTTACGGTTGATTTTTGTTGCCAACCTTATAAAAATATTAGGGGGAAATGTTCTCTTTCCTGTGATATATGACATCACTACAGTATCATCTATCAGGTAAAGCGAGAACTAGCGCAAATCTTTGGGCTCTGGCACTTTAAACGGTAGTAGGCGCAGCCGATCAGATCAAATTGTTGCACTTTTAGCAATAGTAGGTGGAGCCGATCAGATCGGATCATGGTGCTCTTAGCGATAGTAGGCGGAGACGATCAGATCAGATCGTGGCGCTCTTAGCGGTAGTAGGCGGAGCCGATCAGATCAGATCATGGTACTAAAAGGGTTAATCCCAAACAAAAGTTATTCTATTAGTAGAAATAATGGAAAGAAAGGCAATGCTGGGTTAAGAAGTGGATTCAGTACCACTTTTTTTTAAACATATTTTTCCTCAATTCTTGATTAAATAGACTGTGTATATTGTGCAGCTTTCTAGATTTTTTCGATGGGTTGGAAAATTTGCTGGCTATTGCTTGTAAGGAATCTTGTTTTTTTAACCTATCTCTGAATTTCAGTGATATTCATTATAGTTTTAATAAGGAGAAATATGAATTTATAATATGAGGAACGTACTTAGATGTTACATATACTTAAATTGATTGGTATAACTTCTTGGTCAATTAAAGCAAGATAAAAATAAGAAACATAATATGCAAGATAATTTATATAATATTTATATTTATATAATTTATTAAAAAGTAAAATGTACCCTTTTTATTTGTCTTTGATACATAACACTATATGTATTTATAACACATAACACTACTTTTGGTGTAGAGTGTTGTTAACTCAAAAATATCTAGCCGGTCAATCTTTGTGTTATTTAACTCTTTTATATAATATTCAAATCTCCCCTATTTTTTGTCTCTGTCACGACCCACGGGTGTTCTCACAGAACACAATTTGAGAACTACTTCTATAAAAGAAGCTTAGGGGAATTTGAACAAGCATAATTTCACCAAAGAGAATGATTTATAGCCTATTAATATTTTCTCTTTATACTTTTTTTTTATTCATCTGGTTTAACTCAACTAAAATTGAGTATTATGATTGTATTGCCTTTCTTATATGCTTCAATATATTTATTTCTTATTTTCAATATTTAAAAAAATAATCATAACTTTTATATTTGTTTTTAAATATGTACTGTGTGTGACTGGGCGTGCTAAAAAGTAATGCCTTTTATCTATTTACTATCAGATAAACATATGTAAGAGTACAAACTTAAATGCGTTCAAATCTCTAGTATTTCCTGCCTTGCGGAGCCAAGTTTCCAATTTTTGTCACTAGAAATCTCTGAATTATGGTCATAAACATGGCAGAGTGTAAGAAACAACTTGCAGTGATCGAGTTCTTAATTGAAGAAAACCTTCTTCCGATTGATACTCATTTGTGAATGATGATTGTTTATAGAGAAGAATGTGTAGACATAAGTACTGTTCGATGTTGGACTGCACATGTTCATCAAACTATTAGAATATTCGCAAACATGTGTTTACCGCAAGGGTGATTATGTGGAAAAATAACTTAATAGGGGTGAACACTAAAGTACCAGAAGGTAGCTCTTGGTTTTATTCAAATATATACACCTACTTCCTTGCAAAAATTTAAGAGTCATTTCTTTTCAGCAACCTCTGGTAATTATCATATTTCTTAAGTTTTCAAATATTAATTTAATATTAATTAAGCATTGCTCTGTTTAGATATTGGCGGAAGCTGGAAAAAGTCCAGCTATCCTGACTGACAAGACTGAAGAGACTCCTGATCTTCCTGGCAAAGTGCAAGTGTAATTATAAGTTTAGTTTGTAGCCAAGCGCTGACGATTCTTTGAAATATATTTTCTAATGTAAGATTACCTACTTGTCCCCCATTTAATTTGATCCAATTATAATTTTTATGTTATAATAATGTATTTCATATTGTAATCAAAACCAAATTGTAACTTATATTATGAGGCTAAAGTGCATTCATTTATTACTTATACAGGGAAGTGTAGAAAAGTGAAAGATGAGTCTAAGACCTTCAAATACTCCATGAGATTTAACATTTGGCCTCTGTTTTTGAAAGCTTTGTACAACTCAACCATTATATTATTGAATTAAAAATGGGCTCACAATTTAATATTTGCCAACAAAGTATAGACAATAATTAAAGACACCGAAATATTGCGAGACATGTCTTGACAAACTTCTACTTAGCACATTAAAAGAAATATCAATATATTTAAGTACATTGTAGTATTTTAAAATATGTTTTACACTCTCAGATTTTAAAAAAATTGGATCTTTTTATGAAATTAACTACTTGGACTTTTATAAACGAATAGTGGTCAATTAGGTCAATTAACTACATAAAAACCGCATATTTTATAAAGTAACAGGTGTCATATTAATTTGCCTTTTTTGCCTGAAATTGACAGAAAAAAGATAAGTTATCATATCCAAAATTATATTCTTTTTTTTCCCTAATTATTCCTATAACCAATCAAAGTTCCCACGCTAGAAAATGTATTTCCCTCAACTAAAATCCATTAGTAAAAAAAAAGTTATCTGACTATCAAAACAGTATTTGAAATAAAAATTTGAAATAAAAAATAATTTAAAAATGAGGAATTTAGCTATAATTTTTCTATAGCGCTCAGATTTTGGTTGATTTTTTGCCATTTATTGCCAAAAAAAGCATTTTATTTACCATGGATTAGATTTTCTCTACTAATGAAATGCTGTATAAAAGCCCTTAGTAGAGAGTAACTAAACTATAAAATTAGTATATCAATATATTAAGTATATTTTAATTAAATTTAAACTTGTTTTTCAATAATTCGAACTAAATCGATAATAAAATTAAAGTGATTGTCATAATTTTATTTAATAGACTCATCTTCTTACGACAGTTTGGCACTTGTTTCATTAATTAGATGTAGTTTTATGCAAATAAATAAATTATAGTTTTTTTTATCACATAGTTTCTTTCAACTACTCAAATGTCCACTTATATTTCACATTGTTTTAGTTAACGTGATTGGTTAAGTAATTATTAGATTGACATTTAAAAAATACTGATAAAAGTGGGTTTTAATTTGAAAGATTGTGTATTACTTCACTGTAAACTACTAATTTTTCTGAATTTTAATTTTTTTTATCATGGTAATTAAATTTACTATGTGAAAATTAATCTAAATCACAAAATATATTTCTTGTTTAGTTACAATTGTAATGACATTGTACAAATAAACAAATAAAAACTAGTTTTTCTAAGTTGTTTAATGGTGTTTTCTTCAGTAGTTCCTTTCTTAATGTATTTTATGATTTTGTTTGTTCAGTCATAGCTTTGCTTTTTAAGATTAGGATATTATTGCAAATATATGTTGAAAAAAACACTCCAATAAATATAATTGACATAAACTATTTAGTTAATTTGTTTTGTTATTGGATAGCATTTTAATTTATTTTGTTCCTTTAGTAATAAAATATGTTTTTAAAATTAATCAGGTCATCAAAATAATTTTGAAAACTTAGTAGTTTAGCTTTCTGGAAAACCCACTTTTTTTAAATAACATATTATTAGAGTTTGTTTTTATAATATTGTAAATTTCCATTATTGTAAAATAATTGAGGAAAAATGGCGCCAAGCGGCTATTTTAACTTAAACCTTTAAAAGAGGATAGAATAGTAAGCCCTACGCACCAGAAAACTGTAGGCTTCAAAGTTCACAATTAAAAACACATCATTAATGATGAAATTCTCAGGGTTCGGAGTAAAAGAGAATTGATATAAAATAATTTAGCCCATAGCCCCTCCTCATTGTCAAACTTGATAGTTTGTGTTGTTGTTTTCCTTTATTTATCTCAAAAGAAAGTTGTTTAAATAAGCTCTGTTACTTAGTCACCTTTTGACTAGTAAAGATTTGCAATTCACTTTTAATTCTTACTCCTTGAGAAGTACTAAAGCAATAAGACTTGGAGTGATTGGCGTGAGGCTCCCGTTATAGGCTTGACCTGCAGCAGTATTGTCAGGTGCGATCTTTCTTCCTCTATTAATATTTAATGATTCACTTTAGAAACTATACTTGATAATAATGAGGGATGGGTCCGTCAAACACTTCATCCTTAAGGAGATTTGAAAAAATTATTAGATTCTAGTCGCTTAATCCTTTTTTTAAAACATACATTTTAGATCAATTTTTCAGTGAAAATCTCTAATTTAACACATTACTGAAAGTATGAATGTTATAATAAATGGATTATAAAAAATAATGTTAACATTTAGCTACTATTTTCTATTATTCCATTATCTTTCTATTTTATCTTATGTTCATAATTTTTTCCAAGATTCAAATTTACCCACTTCAGTAATGGTGGTTAAATAGTGGTGTGTATAACCAAAGTGGTCTCAAACAGGTGGGCTTGTTGTTGCTGATCACTGTGAAATTACCCACTGATTTCCAAAATTCCTAAAAAATACAACCATACTAATCCAAAATTTTGAAACAGCAACTGGATCATTTAGCATTTAGCATAATTAGCCATGAAGATGTTAATGGAGTTAATCAATATCTTAATTTTACGTGGAAGAATGCAGTCGTGGCAAACCCAGGTTCAGGGTGGTCACAATAAAGTCTTTCAATTCGTGCAATAATTTAAGTACAATTTTTCAATTGATGTTTCCCGAGTGTTCAATTGCCATTGACTTTACTCTTGGTGGAGACAAGGCTGCATATTTCACTGTGCATGGCTTGGCTTCATTCTTCCAGGACAATTTACTGGACCGCCTAAAATCATGCAACAACTTTGTAATTTGTTTTTATGAACCGTTGAATAAAGTTATTCAAAGATGAGAAATGGACATTGTAATCAGATTCTGGGACAAGGAAAGTCATAAAGTTGTCAATCATTACTTAAACAGTATGTTTTTGATAGGAGTACCACTGAAGAGTTATTGAAGCATTTCTTGGATGGTATTTCTCCTCTTCCACTCTCTAAATTGATACAAGTATCAATGGATGGCCCAAATGTCTATTTAAAGCTTATAACACTTCTTCAGGAACACATCAAATCTGTCATAGACAATGAAGTATGTAGTTTGCTAAATCCAGGAACATGTGGGCTTCATGTTGTTCATGGTTCCTTGAGAACAGGAGTGGAATCTGTTGATTGGGATATAAATAGCTAATTGTCACACGTACTACCTGTTCACTGACTACAGCTCGTCGAGCATCACTGACTCTACAGCTTGTCGGGCATTGTTTACCCAATTGACAGGGTGTACAATTTTTCCTTTTAAATTCTGTGGTGTGCAGTGATTAGAGAATGCAATATGCTTTCAAAGGGCATTACAAATTTGGGACCACGTTAAGTTTCTCAAAGAAGCAAAGCTTCCTAAAACAAGACCTGTAGAGACACTGAAAAGAGCAGCCTATGATCCATCCCTGAAGTGTAAACTAGCTTTCTGCAAGACAATTGCAGATGAATTTCAGCCTTTCCTTTTTGATAATTAGGTATAATTTTTTATTTTTCTATAATTTTCCCTGAATTGATTGGCAAGACATCTGCTTTCTTATTCTTCCATGAGAGGTGAGGCAAGGTCGGCTGTAGGGGAGGAGGAGGCCGAAATAAAATATTTTCACATGTATAATACCGTAAAATTATAATGGAAGTTTTGTGAGAAGTTGTTCAGGGAACTTGGGGAAAAAAGACAGGGAGAATTTTTTTACAAATACGGTAGGAACCATGTATAATCCATTTGGCCAGTACGCACATTGAAACTCTTCAGGAGGATGTTTGGATAGTGCAAACCAAATTCCTAAAATGGGATAAGATGCATATTAAATTTGTAAATATTGATATTTTATGTAAAAACATACCCCATGGAAAAGTTAAGCTCTTACTTATTAGCTTGTTGTCTCCTAAGGTTCAAGAAATTCAAGATAATAGAAATTAAATTAGAATCATAAAATTTATATTTTCTGAATTGACTAAAATTATTGAATGCCTCAGAAAGTGTCAAGGTAGTTTTCTATAGCAACTCTTATCGCCAACCAATTTAACTCTCAATACTATTGTATTATTTATTAATAATTTTTAACTTCCGTGCTAAGCCCAATCTAATTTATTTTTTAAATTGCTGCGCCAACACCTTTTTAAAACAATGTTGACCAAAGATTTGTATTTCGGCGCAGTCAAATAAGGCCAACTATCAGACACAGGGCCGTAGCTAGAGGAATTGGTCCCCCATCTCCAACCACCCCCTTTCCACCCAGTCATACCGAAGCAGGTGATGGTGTCAGATTGTATTGTGTTGCAGATGTAATACATTAGCTGTATAACAAACAACAATCATGCTATTATTCTGTTCTGTTCCAAAAAATGTGATAACATCTGAGACACTCCATTAGCGTGAACACCAACCAAGTTCAATGACTGAGCCGAACATGGCATAAAACGTGCATGGCTGTTAATTGTATGTATACGGGCCTGGACTCCTGAATACTTCCCCGCCATATTTGAACCATTATCGTATGTTTACCATCGGCAATTATGAATATCAAGATCATCGGCTTCTACTTTTTGTAGAATCTCTTCAGTTAAACCATCTCCAGGCGTTTTACTAGTTTTTATGAAATCAATAGAGCAAACATCCCTCGAATTTTTCACCTACCTAATAATCTGGCACATTTGTTCATGATGGGTTACATCTGGTGTACAATCAAATGAAATTGAGAAATATTTTGCCTCTTTTATATATTTTAATATATCTTGGCGTACAGGGTCACCTATTAAATTGTTGGAGAAAAGTAATTTGGAATTTTTTTTTTATTTATTTATCATAATGAGAAACAAAACCTAGCAATTTTTTTTTTTAATCCACAATTATTGGCCTCACGTATATTTGTACTTGAACCTCAAAAAGCCAATTTGTTGACTGCACAAAACAAAATGCAATCAACAATAATTCACCTGCCTCGGTGGCGTAGTTGGCTAACGCGCCAGTCGTGTTGAGCCAGACCACCGAGGACGGGGAGATCGAGGTTCGAATCTCGGTGGTCGGGTGAACTGAGGGTGGTTTTTCCTAAATGGTTTTCCACTCTCCCTCCACGCAAATGCGGGTTCACTTCCTTTAAATTCAACATTCCTAATCCTAATTGATCGGGGGAAAACGGGAATAAACCGGAAATTTGATAAATTACAATAAAAATCTAGGAAAACGTGGTTTTACTCAAAATATGAGATATAATAATTATAAAAACCGTAAATAATAATGTTATTCAAACTGTAGTTGTTGTTTTTTTGTAGCTGTTTATTTAGATTTTAAAACTTATCATTATTCATAAGAAAGATTAATAGAAAAATCAGGAGGCAGGTGGGGGAATTAGAAGGATGTGACATACTTTTTAGTCGGGAATATTATGAAATTATCAGGGGAAATCAGGGAAAAAGTCAGGAATTTCATTGGTCAAGTAGAGTAGACACCATGTTGTAATATTACTGTTTATCACCCTCCTAAATTATTCTAAATTAACACATTTTAATAAGATTAATTTTTTTTATTTTCATATTAGAGTAAATTTTATTTACTGTACTTTACTAATACATGAAGTTCAAGTATTGCTATATATTATTTTTGTATTCGGCTAGTCTAGAGGATAACCAACCTCAAATTCCCACACCTTTGACTGTTTTGAGACACCCCGCCTATCTTGTCAACACAACTGAGCGCCATTAAATAACATAACCACAATACCTACAATTGATAATATTTATTCTTGAATAAATATAATCCAGAAAAATATATTTATATTGCAAAATGATGACAAAAGCTGCTTTTAAATATCCAAACCACACCAATTTGCGTCAATAAACATCTACATTAATTTTATTATTTTCATTGGCGTCATTTGGCTTTAGTATCATGCCAGCATAGACAGTGAATATATAAACATTTTTGGAGTATAACAGTGCGCCTTGTGAGAAGTTTAATAACTAAAACTAGGAACATTGGCTCAGTTGAAAAAGATTTTTGGTATTATTATGGACAAGACTGTGGCTCACTTTTATTTATTCATATTGATTTAAATATGTTGATTATTGTGTAAGTAGCCTTTAAAATTCACACTTATAATCTGTAACTAATGTTTAAAAAAATAATTCATCCATTGGTTCTCTTAGTTGTTAACACCTTAGATGCACCTATGCATTTTGATTCCTTTCTGATTGAATGGAAAGACAAAGTTTGGACTAAAATTACAAATCCAAGCCCTAATTGGAAAACTATTTTTAAATTTTTCCTGTCCTGTTTCTTGAGAAATTAATATTTCCCAAACCAATTCCCGCACAGACCTAATAAAAATAAACTACCCAAATACTAAAAATTTTTAGAGTGCTTTGCATACCTTTTGTAAAACATTTTCATATACTCATTCAAAATTTGACAACTGACAGGAATTAGAAAACCCTTTTAAAAAATAAATGTGTGCATGCATATGTACACATATATACAAAACTAGAATTATCAATTAAGTGGTGAATTAATAATTTAAGTTTGAATTTTAACTGGCTGCTCTGTACATTTTATCCACACTAGTGCTGTTGCATTTCCTCTATAACAAAAATAACCTTTCACATCACCCCTTGTAACTAAACATATGGTTTTTCCAATTCCACACTAGTGCTGTTGCATTTCCTCTATATAAAAAATAACCTTTCACATCACCCCTTGCTATCAAACATAATTTTTTTTAATCATTCTTGGCACATTTTATACTTTTTTAATCATTATTTTACTGGATTATTTTTTGTCAACAAATTAAATGAAAAAGATTCCCTAAATGAGAAAATGAATCTCTAAAAGAATTAAATTTGTGCCGTGAATGATCAATTAAAGTTCCCATTCTTCTTCAGGGGTCAGACGCAAAAGCTGTATCAGTATGTTATTTCTGAATGCCCTTATGTTTATATTAAAACTATTCCTGTGCCACCCAGTGTTCACGACAGTTTCATCGAGTATGTGGTGCCAGGCGTAACGGGAGCTCTGCAGATCTTAAAGCTATATAGCAACCATTTTGTCGCAAGTATAGCGACCAAGGACAAAGACTGCATTGCCCAGTATGAATTGCTTTTGGAGCTGACCAAGGAAGGAGAAAAACTGCCTCATTTTGACAACTCCTCTGTGTGAGTATATTATTTGTTCAAAACTAACTCGTGTATACACCTGTTAAACTTGTGTTTTGTAGGTATCTGGGAATACTCGAATTTCGAGCCCAAGTCTTAAACAAACTAGACAGATTTATAGCTTTTTGCAATTCAAGGTTATTTTCGTTCTGTATTGTGTAATGGAGGACTATTATTTAGTCTTCTTCCTACTTGTCTGACTGTTGTTTGTTAAATGTTTGAGTAGTATTTTAAGCCAGTGCGAATCCATTATTATAAATTTTGAATTTAATCCAAATGTTGCCTACCCAACTCAAATTGAACCTGAATCGAATCTTGTGCTTTAAAAAAATATGTGAATCCATTCTCATGCTTAAAATAGATTTTAAGTAGAATCCAAATCAAGTCTCATGCTAAATTTATTTTTTTGAATTGAATCCTAGTCTAATACCATTCTTAAAAACATCGGCTCGAATATTTTATTTATAAAATAGGTTCAGATATGAATCGTATTTTATTTTAGGCTTACTATGATAATATATCAAATCGAATCTGTTAAGTTTCTGAATCTAATCCAATAACCAAATATTTCAAAAAATGTTGATAATAATTTTTGACACATTTTAGGTTTATTAAAAAAAAATTAATCATAACTTTAACCTCAAAAGATAAAAAATCAAACAAAGTTCACTCCGTTTTTTTTAATTGCTGTGCAAAGTTTGATTAATATATTCAAAAAGTTGGTCCTAGCTTCTTTTTTTAAATAAAATACATTCTCTGTCGCAAACAACTATCACCCATGTAATTCTTTTATGACCTGGAACTTGAGTTAATTTATCTATTCACTATATTACGCAATTGGTTTCTAGACTGATTGTATTAATTTGTTAAGCAAGTATGAATTTATAGATTTGAAATTTTGAATGCAAGTCGAATCTTTTCACAACAAAGATTTTCTATAAAGAAAACCTCTTTTCACTAATGGGGTAATTGTATTATACATACTACATCTCCATCCATCCTAGTTCTGATAGAATCAAACATAGATCGGGGGATTGGGTTTTAACGGTCGATTTTCTTCAAGAAGCAGCAATCATCTCTTAATCCAGTGGCAGCAATATATAAAGTGTGAACTATGTTGGGGTTTTTTCATTGTAAAACTCATATTGTGTTAGTTCCTTTTATATGTTTCTATTCACCTTTTTTATTTTAATAATTATTTTATTTTTATAGCTTGTTTTTAAAGATTATATATTTATTGAATTCAAGCTCAACTCAAAACTCAAGAATTTCAAAATACAATTCAACATTTAAATTTACTATTTGACACCCTATCTCAGTCGGTAGTGTGTCTGCCTACTGAGCTAAGGGTCCCGGGTTTGATTCCTGGCATGGCCGAAAAATTTATCATTGGTGAAATGTGGGTTTACCCCTTCACAATGATAAATTAACGGCTAGGGACTGGATGTTGTGCCCGTCCTAGTCTTAAGTTAGATTATAAGACATATGAAGCTTTGACAGACCTAGCAAGAAAGTAGTGGAAAATATATGGCTTGAATAAAATACTGAGGTATTTTTGCCAGCCATATTCTGAAAACAGTAGATTATGATGAATATGTAATATATATTGGTAAGAAGGTACAGGAAAGGTGTAAAGAAAACATATTAAAGGAACAAACACAATATGGCTGTTACAATGAAAAGAACACAGTTCACACTTTACAGTGCTG
The DNA here is from genome assembly GCA_902155825.1 of Timema genevievae. Lineage (NCBI taxonomy): Eukaryota > Metazoa > Arthropoda > Insecta > Phasmatodea > Timematidae > Timema > Timema genevievae. Next base: position 34,163 of record CABFWO010000794.1, on the reverse strand, counting down.
CCACTAGAGAGAGAGGTATTGGCTCCCTCTTTAAGAAAATCGACCGTCACCACCCAAACCCCCGACCTAGGTTTCATTCTATCGGAACTCATCAGGGAGGAGTGTGAAACGCACGACACTTCCTAAAAGAGGAAACCAAAAAACACAAAAGGGAGAAAAAGTAAATTGGTAAACGATGGTAGGACACCCAGATAGGAACATGTAAAAGGCAAATCATTGACAAACACAGAAAAAGAGTATTGGAGGCGATATAATGAAACCTAGGTAGGGGAGGGGGGTCGGGTGGTGACGGTAAATTTTCTTAGAGAGGCAGCCAATACCTCTTTGTCCAGTGGCAGCAATGTAAAGTGTGAGCTGTGTTCTTATTTCCATTGTAATAGCCATATTGTGTTTGTTCCCTTTTATATGTTTCCTAACCACTTTTCCTGTACCTTCTTCCAAATATATATTACAAATTACCTCAAAAAGCGAAAGAGGTTTTCCTTAAAGATATATATTATGAGTAGTATGAGTATTTTTGTATTCTATACAATGTAAGTTGCCTAATTAGTGCACAATTGTAGTATCAAAAACAAAAATTATTTTAAAATAAATCTCATATTAAAAAGTTAATAAAGAGCATTCATCCCAAGTTGATTATTAACTTACTTTTTACTTGCTTTAAAATAAAAGTTTTATCCAGTATTTAAATAAAGTTAAAAAAGCAATTAAATTTGATACATTTGAATTTTATTTAAAAAGATCAACTCACATTATTTGACTTCACAGATAGGGTTTGGTTTTTATGACTTTGGATTTTTCATTTGCCTCAATTCAATAAATCTTATTATAGCATTTTTTATTCATTTTTAAAATTTTCATTTCAATATAGTAGTTGATTTGTTTTAGATTTTTAAGAATTTCAAAGAATTATATTTAATTTGGAATCAATTCAAAGAAAGTGACTTCAAATTCGGTTTGAAATTGAGAATATTTGGTTCACAAAGGCCTAAAAATAATATGTTTTGATAATTGTTTCATGATCTTGTTTAACATTTACCTATTTTAATCACATTAAGGCCACGTGTGGGTGACATTGTCGCCGCGATGTTACCTTCTAAAGGAAGCTTCCATCGTGCCATGGTGATATCTGTGGAGGCTGATGGCTACATGGTCAACTTTTGTGACCAAGGTACAATCAAGTTGGTCTCTTTCGTTAAGAAACTGCCAGACAAATACACTTGTCTACCTGTGGCTGCTATCAGGTGCCGCGTCTTAACCTATCTTATCCCTGAGGAGCAGTTTTATTTAGAATACTATAAGGTAAAGTCATGTATTGTTTGTTCTTGTTTATTTATTTAACCTCTGATTGATATTTAAAGTTCATCTTTTGAACAAACTCAATATATCAGTACACATCAATCAAACAAAATTAATTAATTCATTTATTTTATTTAGAATACTATAAGGTAAAGTCATGTATTGTTTGTTCTTGTTTATTTATTTAACCTGATATTTAAAGTGCATCTTTTGTATAAACTCAATATATCAGTACACATCTATCAAACAAAATTAATTCTAAAACAGACACAACATAAAGTTTGTTAATGCGTCACTATGAAAGGGAAAATTTCAATTTCATCATTGATTATTTTTTCCTGCCATATCAGGAATCAAACGAAGGATTCTTTTCTTCACTAGGCAGACTTGACTTTTTCCTCTTTAATGATTTCTCTTTACCTTTCTTGTGTAGTACGTCACAGTGAAATGCCGAGATACAAACCACTTTATTTTTTGTGACTGGAAGAAAGATGTTTTTTGTTTTGTTTTTTTAGGGGTGTGAGTAAGCATTTTTCTTCTAGAATCAAGTTTGAGGTATATTAAGAAATGTTAATCTTAAAAACAGAGCTAATTTTAAGTTTAAATATAAATAAAGTTATGCTATGAGTTTCTTAGTTTGTTTTTTATGTAATTTAATTCTTTAATTACACAGACATTGAACTAATTAGTAAGCATCTTTATAAGTCCAGATGAATTAAGAAATTTTCTTTTGTATATAAATGAGTTAAAATTACTAAGACTTTGTGTTAATATTTGCTTATTTTTAGGAAAGTACTTCCTTCCTTTTTAAAGATGTGAAATTCCTTGAGAATAAAAAGACATGTGTTCTCATGAATTTGAAAGAAACCCCCTTGTGTGAGATAGCCATGATCCCCTGGGAAACAAGACCAGAAGGTAACAACAGTAAGGGGGTCCTGTCCAATGGGGACATGGTCACGTTATTGCAATTTCTCACGGGTGGCTTGTTCATTGTAACTCCGGCAGAGAAGAATCTTATTGAAGACTTCAAACTGTTTTCTGAAGAGTTGAATGTTCATTGCAAGGAAGGTAAGTCACATTTATGTTTACTTTATATCATAACAAAAGCTGATTGTTTGACATGTTTACTTGTTTAGCTAGTGGCCATTATAAATAAATTTACCAGGACAGAACTTGTTAACGGATCTGTCAAAGTAGGGGTGTTCGAAGCTTTGAAACTTTGACTCTGCTTCAAAACAAATATTAGCTTCGACTTTGCTTTGAGAAAAAACCCGGCTTAAACAATTTACAAAATTTTGCTAGTAAAAATATTGAAGCTAAAGTACTAAATTTATGGTCAATTTAATCCCATTCTAAACTTTTGCATACTTTATTTTTAGCATCACATCTTACATTAAAAAAAACTTAGAGCTTATGTCCAAATGACAGTAGCACGCTTCGTCGTGTCAAGTTAATTGTAAAATAAGCTTTTCTTACACTCTCAAATGAAAATATTGCCACTGTTGCCAGATTATTTTCCTTGAGGTTCGTTCTTTTATCGGTCAGAGCCTTGTTGTACGTCACAATAAATCTTGAGTCAATTTTTGCGTATGAAAACTAAACTGCCTCCTCGCATGTCTTTTGCCAATTCATATGACAAATCCTTCTTCTTGGCTGTATTCAACAACAACTATGCCTGGCGTTTGGTAGCTCCCAAAATTTCAGTTACTATACTCTTTATATTTTGACTGATTTGATGTGTTTTACGGCAGTAATACCTGTGGTCCCATGATACATTAATGTTACAGAACTCGCATAAAACTGTCTACATTTTTTGTTCATATTGTGTATTTAACAATTTATTAGCATATTTGAAGAGAAATTAAATGTAAATATGCACAAAACATTTCACACTTAGTGATATCAAAATAATCGGTTGTCACTCCATGTTTCACCAAACAAACAGCCTGTAGCAAGGGCGCTGCGAGTACTCGGATTTCGAGCTTTGAGTCGAGCTTGTCACTAAGCTCGAGATCGAAAGTTTTGTAAGCTTGTCATTTTCGAGCTTCCACTTAATGAACTTAATAATCAATTTTTAAAACGCAATGGTAAACATAGGCTTTTTAATTGAGGTAATATAGGCATTTCCACTTATAAATCATTCGGTTACTTAATAAATTGTTTAATTTACCTCACTTTTCACATTAATAACATAGTAGAGCTTTAAAACTACTTTTGACTGGTAAATTTATTCATTATTGTCCTCCATTTTGAATTATCCTTGATTGAAGTTGTTTACATGACAAAGTAATCAAAATAAAAATAGCTAAATGGATTATTAAATAATTATTGAATGATTCTTTTAACAATTTTTACCTGGTCCCTTTCCAAAATAATAATTTTTGTTGAATTAAAAATTTAATATCAAGAATATATTATTATATTGAATGTTTTCGAACTTAAAATTTTTAAAACTCTTATTACTTTACTACAAAACTAGTACTAATTTAGTTGTAGAATTATGTTGGTTAACCTGTCTAAAATCATTGTTGATCTTACTTATTGCAACAAATATTTTACCAAACTTACTATATTTTATATTAAAAAAAGCATTTAATATTGTTTAATAGAAATATTATTTTTAATTTTAAAGTATGAACATCAACTTTTATAAAAATTAAAAATTTAATCAAAATACATTTCTCAATCATTTAAACATATCTAGCAGGAGTCCATACAAAGCAAATGTGCAGCTGTGCCTAGAGGAATGGAATTGGAACATAAAACGTGATCATGCAAGATTACACTAAGGAATAATAAACGAAATATGAAACACTTCAAATTTCTAACTGTTTATGATACTTTTCTTATAGGGTAAATTAAGTTACTAAGGCATATTTTGAGGAAATATCAGCTTATTAAAACGTCAATTTTATTAACTTTTTTTATTAAGACAGTGTAGAAATACTGTACACTAATTTAACGTAAGTGATAGTGAAGGAAGCCAATCTGAAAGGAGAATAAGGTTAGTGATATGTTCTAGACATTCACTCGAGACTACATTATACAAGATAGAAGCGTGGAAACTGATATGTTCTATTTGGTACTCGGTAACAAATACTTTTCAACTTCACTTTCCTCAATGGCCATCAGATATTGTCCACACCCATTGTGACCTTCATGACTAAGCCCTATGACCCAGTGTAGCCAATAACTTCGCAACACATTTTCTCACATTCATAACAGTTAGGCCTAGATATAAACAAACATACTTCTTTATTTCTTCCTACACTTTTACACTTCCCACTTCTTCAAACTTCTAAAGTCGCACACTTTTTTAATTTTCGGAAATATTTATTTTTCACATGAAGAGACACTAATGAAAAATTTATATTTCCAAAAATTCATAACAATTTGCAGCTGTGGAAGTTTTGAAGAAGTGGGAAGTGTAAAAGTTTAAGAAGCAATTGAGAGAGAAGTGTGTTTGTGTCTATATATGCCTAACCTAACTATCCTTCCAGGTTGGCTTCCTTCACTCTCACTTAGTTTATATTAGTGCACAGTGTTTCTCTACTGTCTTATTATAGGCCTACATTTTCAAGCCATCATGCAAGTAGGCTATTCATTTTATTAACTTTATTTTTAATAATTGTTTGTATAATTTTATTAAATTTATTTTTAATAATTGTTTGTATAGTTATATTTTTATTTAAGTGTTGTCCTTATTTTCAAATCGTGTTTTTTTTTAGTGTTATTTCTAATTTAAAAACCAATATTTCTATTTCTTAACATTTTTTTTTTCAACATAGGATTATTTTTTTTTATAAAAAGTGGGTGTCATTCAAATTTTAAGAACATGTGCTTTAATATATATGTGAGAGTGACCTGGTGGTCTAGGGGTAAGGTGTCAGACCTCTATGCTGAGGGTCCGAGGTTCAATCCTTGGTCCCGGCACAGATTTATCTGATTGCCAAACCCTTCCTTCACCTCTGACAAGATGTGTATTAATCACAACTTGTGAATGTGAGGAATGCCAGGCCTCCACCGTGGTTCGGATTCCACGTTAAACTGTAGGTCCTCCATTTCCATCTCACAATCACCCTACCATTGCACATTAGCGTAAGTGCGTACAACCCGAACTGGTAGTAAGACGCGGTGCTAATAATAATAATAATAATAATAACAAAAACAGCAACAACAATAACAATAATAATAATAGTAAGTATTTTTTTATCTAAAATTTTAAATATTTGATATTTAAATTTAAAATAAGAAAATAGGCCTACATACTCTTAACATTTTAAAATTATGAATATACTCAAATTCAACTCGAATGAAAAAACCCAAGTTCGCAGACCCCTACTATAAATTCTGCAAAAACTGAAACTATTTGTATAAACAGCAGCCGTTGCATATTTCTATAGCCAATGTTATCACGTTGAAAATTATATTGTGAAACGTATTTGCCACATTGCAAAGAAATTTTCTTTACTTGGTAAAAATCTTAAATTTATGTTATTTGTGCAAAAACTGTAAAATTTGCGTAAAAATGTGTGTTAGCGCAAATACAAATTTTGCATGACCCTAAATATAAGTTGTGCATTACAAAAATATCAAGAGCGATTGCTCTTTCTGCATCTTCTTGACATACAAGTCATTTCCAGAACGTAAAAACCTATTTATAACATGTTCAGGGCTTTCATGCATAATTTATACTACTTCTCCACACAATTTCCAAGTAAATTCTAACATTTTTTTGTATTGTGGGATAAGTTTTAAAATATTCTCATCAAATAAATTTGCTGCCAAACTTTTCATCTTTTCCAACTCGACTTGTTTCACTTCTCATCATTGATCGTTTAGGTTTTCAAAAATTTCCTTGTCAATTAATGCTTGCTTATGAATGTCAATATGCAGTCATATATTTTCATGGGGAGAAAAACACCCACGCTAAGTAAACCTCATCGCTTGTTCTGAATTTAAATTTATTGAAAAATGACACCTAAACACAGAACTCGAACTCAGGACCCTTGCTTAGAGTGCCAAAGTTCTTCCACCACTGAGTTATTCAGGCTTACATGTAGTTTGCCTCTTCACATGAATGGATACATGAGAGTAGATCTGGTAACTTTTGCTAGCTGGTAGCTACCACCACTCTTATGCTGGATAGCCTATATTAGATCTTTATTTTATTATAAACATGTTTCCATTTGAATTATTGCCTACTATATAACAATTTTAATTTGAAATTACCTAGTAGCATTTTTCTACTTTGCAGGCTGGGAGTCATTAAGTGCTATAATTAAAGATGGCTCATTCATTGATTAGAAAAATTTTGAAACTAAAAATCTGTAAAAATATATAGCTTTGAAATTCTTTTAGAGCTAATAAGGAGTTTATCCCAAACCTACTTTTAGAACAAACTTAGCTATCGGATCTCAGATCATTCGTTTATCACTTAACTGGATGTTGATGGTAGATATTAAAACTTAAAATGGATTCAGATCACCATTTAAATTATTTATTTATATTTTCAAGAATCAACAAGAATAAAATCATAGTTGATTATTTTTAAATAAAACACTCTAATACAAGAATGTTAACCTCATGGACCCAGTTAATTTTCAAGATTCACAACCATTTTGTCCATTTCCTGTGTTTGTCCTTTATGTTTAACAATCCTTTTACATGTCTCTTTTTAAATGTCCTATAACTCTCCATATTGTTTTTCTCTCTTTCAAGTGTTTTGGTTTCCCCTATTAGGAAAATGTGTTGCGGCATTCACACTCACTCATGATGAGTTCTGATAGAATGTAACCTAGTTTGGTGAATTGAGATCTAACAAACTGTTTTCTTAAAGCAGCAGCCATTACTTCTTTTTCTAGTATCGGCATTGTAAAAGGTTAACGATTTTCCTCTTTTACTTCTAAAAGCCACATCATCTTTTAATTAATCCTAACGTTCTTTCTTCTACCTTCTTCCATGTATAGTAAGGTTAAGATTAGTGATTTAGATTTATAAATAAAATTATTATTCATATTTAGAAAAGTACATGATAGGTACTTATTTTTAATCGGGATTGTTAACATTCGTATTGTTTGTATGTTAAATCTCTTATGCTGTCTGCTTAGTGAGTTTGTGTTCAAGCATTCACGATATTGTGTATTATTAATTCAAGTAATTTTTATTATTTTCAGTTAAACAAGGTTTGGGGAAACTTCCAGAGAAAGGAGACCTGGTTGCTTGCCAATACTTGGTCGATAAGAATTATTACCGAGCAAGAGTGTTTTCCATTAAGGATAAAGTAATCAGTGTCTTCTTTGTGGATTACGGGAATATGGACACAAATGTTACGTTGGATATGGTGAAACCCCTCGATGAGGAATTTAAGAAGGTATAACTTAGCTTTAGAATTTATTTGTGTGCATGTACTATATTTACCTAAAAATATATTCACTTAGATAGTAGAAAAAATATTAATGTCTGAAAAGAATCCACTTTGAAAGTAAGTAAATACATCCTCTTTCCTTCTTACTTTTTTTAATGCACATTGCATATACCGTATTTCACCGCATAATCGTCACATTTTTTATGCATAATTATTGGGGAGGAGAGGGGGGGAGTAGGTTGCTACCGTTATGTGAAGCTTTTTTTAAAAAAAGTTTACTCTATACTATATTGGCTCAAATAAAATGCAATGTTTTTCTCCTAAAATTACCCTTTTGAAAATTGTTCTCCTCTTATATGCGCTGCCTAACATTTTCCATAGAAAAAAATGCCAGAGTCCAAGATATTGGCCCGAATGTAGTACGACCTCAAATATAATACGACTCTAAATTTTTGATTTGTTCAACATGAATCATGGTGACCTGGTGGGTGGTCTAGGGGTAAGGTGTCAGACTTCCATGCTGGGGGTCCGGGGTTCAATCCTCGGTTCCGGCACAGATTTATCTGAATGCCAAATCCTTCCTTCACCTCTGACAAGATGTGTATTAATCACAACTTGTGAATGTGAGGAATGCCAGGCCTCCACCGTGGTTCGGATTCCACGTTAAACTGTAGGTTCTCCATTTCATCTCACAATCACCCTACCATTACACATTAGCTTAAGTGCGTATAACCCGAACGGGTAGTAAGACGCAGTGCTAATAATAATAATAATAATAACATGAATCATAAATGGTCTTGAATATATTACGACCTGATATTGTGACAGTAACAGAGGTAAAATTTAACAACTTTAAAACTCTTTTTTTTTAAGTAAAAGTATTGTGTGAAATGTTTTAAACCAAGACTGAAAAACAGGGTGTGACCATCATGCGGTGAAATACAGTAGTGTTTGCATATCATATTAATGATATTTTGAAATTCATGCTGTAACTTTATCTTATTTATTTAGCATATGGTTTATATTCATAGGTTACACAGTGATAAATTATGTAAAGACATTTATCTTTATCATTGATCAAGGGATGATTTTTGCTTACGTGATTGGTCATTTGTTGTAAACTGCCCAAAGGGAAAAGGGGGTCTAATTGGTTTGTCTTTCATCGCGGTTTCAATTTTTGTTGATAACTCTTAATTCTTATATTGCTTAGGTACTTTATTATTTCACTCACAACTTCCGCCTTGTTCCTTGTTCTCTAATCATATAAACTTGCATTTGTGATTTAACAAACCATTAAAAAACAAATACACTAAATTTTTGTCCCAATAGAATAACAGTTGTGACCAACAGATTGCGGTGAAAAGTTTCGAAAACATATGTGAAATGTATACAAAACTATAGAAGATTTTACCATATAATCATTAAATTTTTATCAATTTTGGCGCACAGTTATATTCAAGGTCCATCTATTTTTAAATAGCCTGGTTGGAGTTACATGGAAAAGAGCGCACTGCTGTGGTTACTATAAACTATATTTAGATCTAAATCTAAATATCTCCAGTGCATTCATTCCTTAAAGGCTTTGAAATATGTTGCATATTATTCAACATTTTATAAAGGCTGGTTTTGGAGAAAAGGTTTGGCCTCTTTTCTTGACAATATGGTTTATATGATACAAATAATTTATAATTAATAACTAGATAATAGTTTGAAATGTCTAAATATGCAGAGACACTGTTTTTTAGCATCAATTAACTTATTTGTAAAATTACCATTTTGGTTTTGAAAAATCGTGTTTTGTAGCATATATATTTTATAAATTAGCATTATGTAGCAAATTGGCAGGCATATAAAGACATATTCCATTTTCAGATAGTAGCATACAGCGGGGTGATCTAGTTTGTGTAGCGGAATGTTTGCTATCAAACACATTTTCACAGTATCTGTCTTTTCTGTCTTGGCTTACTCCGCCCTCTGGTACATTTCTAAAATCGTGCTTTGTCATTTGCTGCAACCAGTGACCCCTGCGTCCAACAATTTATTTGTAAAATGCCCGCTAGAGAGGACATGTTTCTTCAGAGGGTCCAATTTTTCCCACTCGAGACTACTGACTTGAATCACTCACGTATAATTTGTCAGTTTTAAAACTATGATGTGAGCTTGTGCCTTTATACAATCAAATAACCACAGGAAGAATGCAATGATTGTCCTCACTAGGCAGTAAACACCCTCACAAGTTCACTTGCAAGGGCTTGGTGGTGGAAGTAGGAGGAGAAACCAGAGGTGGATGCGCAAGGGGGGCGGGGGGGTATTTTTGACACTTTATCATGTGATTGGCTCGGGGTCTTACAATGAAAAAATACCAATCCGAAGCGCTTTGAATGTGTTTCCGAGAATGACCAATATTAAAATAATGTTAAATATAACAAATTATGTCAATTTACAAATTTATATATTTTTTAAACTAGGAATCGCTGTTACTTTGCTAATAAAGGCATTTATTGCGGAAACAATCGTTTATTATATTATATCATATCGCGAATATAAAATTCCTTGAAAATTCAATCAAACTGTATGAAACATGACCATTTATTTAAAAAAAACTATTTTGATGACTTTTAGTTCTTATCACTTTTATCATTTTTATAAAAAAAAAGTGCCTTTAGTCATGTGTAAATTTGAGTACTAGCATGGGTGTCAAAATTCAACTCCCTTTTGAGCATTATAAGATGTCACTAAGGAAAAGTTGTTCAGTGAGAACTGTCCTAATCTCAGGTGAAGATGCCTCCTATCTGGAAACACCAAAACGTGTTTTTATGAACATTTATCTAGAAAATTAAAATGGATATCAAAACATAATTAAAGTTAATTGTAGCATTTTTGAATTTATAATACAAGTGTCAAATAAACCAAAAATAAATATTCTAACAAAATTGACTGGCTGAATTAAATGTACTTGATGGTAGATAACATTTTAATAGCCAAAAAATGTTTTTTCACTCCGGAAAATTTATTTTCCTCAACCTAAGAACAATGGTAATAGCTACGTTTGAACTGACTTTTGTATTGGAATCAACCTCAGTGGTCTTGGGGTAAAGTGTTCGCCTCAGGACCCGATGTTTGTGGGTTCAAACCTAAATGGGGTCCACGAATTTTTCTTGACTGATCAAAATCCATAGCACAACTTCATTCAGAAGAAGAGTAAAAATATTGGTCCCATGTCGATTGTAGCATGTAAAAGAACCCTGTAAAGTATGTGAAAATACTTTTCCCGGCAAAATTGATTGGTTCATTTGCTCTCGCCCATAGAGAAAATTATCATGTGCCGATCTAATCTGTCGGCTCAGAAAGTGCACAATAAATACCTCAAATAAATAATTAAAATATTACAATGGCTATATTGTGACCAAAGGCATATACTATTTTTTTTAATACAAACGAAAAAGAAACCATGCTTAAATAAACTAAATATATTTTTAACCTCTTATCTTTTATTTGTTTGGTATTAATATACAACAATTTGCAACAGCAATAATGTGTGGTTAAAATGGGTAGAAATAAGCAGAAAATAGGGAAAATGTTATAAGGAGTGAAAGACTAAATGAAACTGGGATGTTAAAAGATATGAAAATGTTAAAGATTGGCAACTGCAGGCATAGCTGTAATCACAAGTGAAATTCTTAAGTGGTTGGGAAGGGGGTGGGGGGTTGGGGGAGTATTACTTGCCAGATTGTGAGTTGTTCGATGTGTGCGCTGGGATTTTGAACATACCTTTTGACTGGAAGAATGTTGTCATTGTTAATTTGTATGGAGGCAAAGGCAGTAAGAATTATAGGGTAATTAGTTTGTTGAGTATTTCAGGCAAAGTTTTTGGCTGAATTTTAATTCAAAGGGTGCGTGAAAAAACTGCGGACAAGATGTTGGGTGTGCAATGTGTTTTAATGCCTGGTAGAGGTTGCATAGACTAGATATTTGCATTGCAACAAGGGATTGAGAAATGCATTGCAGTAATAAAGAAAGTTTATTGTGTATTTGCTGATTGTCAGGAGAAACACAAGAGCAAGGTGAATGTGGTTGTAATGAGATATTATAATAAATGTATTTGGAAAAACTCGTATGGACAGTCAGTAATGACTGGATGCTGAAGGACTGTGGTTTGAAAGGGAATCTAATAGGTCAATGTTAAAGAAGTGTTTTACATTGGTTTGGGCATATTGAGGCATGTTTCAGCATTTGTATACTGGAGTTAAAATGTTTCAGTTCCCGTTTATGGCGTTTAAATTTAACATGGCTTATGGGTCTGACTACAAGGTTATGCCATGTCTGGCAAACTACATAGACACGCTGGTCAACAACAAGGTGCCGCTTGTTCTGGTTAGTATTTATCATTACATTAGATCTATTTATTTTATATATTAAATTAGGGATGTGGAGAACTGATAACTTTTACTTCGATTCACTTACTAGACAATTTTGGCCACAGTTTTTCTAATAATACTAGCATTAATGGTTATAAAATTTTTGCCATAAAATAATTTACATAAAACAACACATTTATTTTTAATATCTTGCTTTAATTAGCATTAAGTACATTACAAAATTTCTAAAATATGCGTTATTTCAAGTACTTGTAAAAAACCTTATTTATAAACTTTAGACAAACTCTGCAAAACATTTTGACAGACATGTACATTTTATTGATTTTGTAAAATTAAATAAATTAATAAAAGTATAATATATAAACATAAAACAATGATCGATATATGTTATCTATGATTCAGCATCAGGAATATTTCATATATTCGACTCATTTCACTCAAAACTAAAAAGTGGATCTTACACACCCCCATTTAAACTATTATTAGCACTATCCTAATTTGAAAATTGCTTTGCAGGAATTCCATCCAAATGGTGTGGTTCTCAAAACTGAAGATGGCGTCTCAGTAAACGAACAAATCAAACGTATGTCCGAGTCAGAGCCTTCTTTCAAAGAGTTGAATGTGGTAGATCAGCCTCCTAGCTCTGACGAAACCTTGAAGGCAGCATCCCCTGTCAACACACCAGCACAGTTGATTTCTGTGGTTTCAGGTAAAGTTTGTAGTAGTCTTGGCATGTCATCATAATTATTTAGATCGACACTATTTGGTTTTACATATGAAAAATCTTCAGTAAAATATTTGTTTAACTTTATAATTAAGTCTTAGCTATTGTACAATTTTGCGGTTGCAAGCATGTATTTCATACCAATGTATGTTCTACTGCAGATGTGTTGATGATTTCGATATTACCATGCACCACAGTACCTGTGGGGGAAAAGGTGGAGCTACACTTCCTTGGAATCTTAAAAAGTATGGATATTATGTGCTGCAAGGCTGATAAAAAGCAGTTGGACACTGTAGCTAAAATGTTAAAAGAGCTTAAAGAATTCTATGACGCAGCCCCTCAGCACCCACACACACCTGTATTGGAGGAGCTCTGCATCGCCAAGTTTGGAGGTATGTGGAACAGATACTTTAAAAAATATATATATTTTTTTTTAGTTATTTATTTAAGGCATTTAACCCATTGGGAGTAGGCTTACGGAACTGTTTCATATGATAAGTAAATAGTCCAACAGCAGACTTACCGAACTGTTCTGTTCACTTCAAAGACTACATTTTTTTTTATACCCGCAAGCTCTAAAGTGTATTATTTCATACCAGTTTGTTTTATCCACGTGGTATGACATCAAGTAAGTTGTGAAATTCTCATTTTTATAGTAAGCGTGTTTATTATTTGATTTGTTTGTAGTTTTATAGTTTTGCTATCTTTGGATTTGATCTAAACAAACAATAGACTGTAATCGGGGAGGGGGGAATTGTTTTACTGACAAAATAAATTGAAGATTTATTAAATTTATTAGTAATTAGGGATTCAGGAATTGAAATAAACAAGGAAAGTGATACAGAGTGTGTTGTGGACAGTGTCACATATAATGATTCAAGTAGCGAAGAATATGGAATAGAGTTAGTTCAAGGTGATTGTATTACAAGCTTGTCATAAACTAATGAACTATTAAAGTGGTTTTGTGTCAGTATGTGACATTATAAAAAGTATTTAATTGAATTTAAAACAAATTAATAGATTCAAATAAAAGTAAAAGCCAGAAAACAATTATTTTGAAACGCTGCAAAAATAGCCTATTTTCACATGCATTTAATTCCTGGCACTATTTACATTTATGGGAGAAAATATTACAACCTTATTGGGTTAACACTGACTATCTAAACTGATTGCTTATATTAGCACACGAGAATTTCTATGAGCGAGAGCAAAAGACCCCACCAATCTTGCTGGAAAGGTATTTCCACACACCATCCAGGGTTATTTACATGCTACAATTGACATGGGACCCGATATCTTTACTTTCCCTCCGAAGGAAGCTGTGCTACAGATTCTTATCACCCAAGAAAAATCTGTTGACCCCAGATGGGTTTGAACCTACAAGCTCTTTACCCCAAGACCACAGAGGTTGACAATTAAGATAATCAAAAGAACTAACACTAATTATTTTTTTTAATCTGGTTACATTTAAACTCTAATCTATTTCATACCTAGATAACATATAAAACAAACAATGAAAGCAGAATAAAAGGGCACAGCTTACATACTTACCAGAAGTTTACATTTAAATCAAACAACAAAACCCATCATGGTAATTTTCTTGGTTTATCAAGCCCCCTTTTCAGAAGAACTTCACTCTGTTTTGCTGAATAGCGGTTCATGCATCTCATAAATTACTGTAAAGTTGTGATTAATTAAATGAAAATTAAATTAATTAATTAAAATAAAGCTTGATGGATTACCTAGCCATGCTATTATATTTGTTAATTACAGTTCTAGCCGCATCTAAATATCATATTCTATAAATTGAAAAGTGACATGGGAATCGAATCCAGGAACTTTGATTTAGTACATCGATGTTCTATCCAGGAGTCATCCAGTTCCCAGGGCCATTCTTTACTCATATTTTAAGGCAGAATCTGTGATGGATGTGTGGAAATTGTCAATAAAATTATAAGCAAGGCCTGGATTTTGAAGACATCTTTTTATTGGTTCATCACATACAATGCTAATAAATACATAAAAACTTTTCACGATCCCTGGTTATTTAAATATATATTTTATAGGTCATTTTTTGCCATTTGGGAATTTTAGGTAATATTTTCTTAGTGTACCTCCTTTTAGAGACATTTCTAAGCATTTTTTTAAATTTTTGAATCACTTTAAGGCAATTTTAGGCATTCATGTTGAATAAGTATGTTACAATCGATATATTATAAATGTATAGATTTGTTCTGAATGAGAAGATGATAGAGTCGAATTTTGTATCCGTTTTGCTTACTGCTGAAGCAGATATTTGTACCGTATTGGCCCGAAAATAAGCAGCAATTTTTTCCAATAAACATTATTGTTGTTGTTGTTGTCGTCGTCGTCGTCATTGTTGTTGTTGTCGGCGGCGGCGGCATCACGTCTTACTACCCGTTCGGGTTATACGCACTTACGCTAATGTGCAATGGTAGGGTGATTGTGAGATGAAATAGAGGACCTACAGTTTAACGTGGGATCCAAACCACGGTGGAGGCCTGGCATTCCACACATTCACAAGTTGTGATTAATACACATCTTGTCAGAGGTGAAGGAAGGGTTTGGCAATCAGATAAATCCATGCCTGGACCAAGGATTGAACCCCGGACCCTCAGCACAGAAGTCTGACACCTTACCCCTAGACCACCAGGTCATCCTACTCCAAGAAACAGCTCTCATAAAACTCTAATGCGGCCTATAGTCGCACTCTTACATAAAACACATTCAATTATGTACCTATAGAGAACGCATGTTGTTAAATCGATTTATATCGAAGTTAATAGCTACCGCTGTTTAAAAATAGATGACACCTTGATAGTTGGCAAAATTGTTTAAAAATAGATGAACCATGGCAGTTGGCAAAGTTATTTAAAAATAGATGAAGAATGACTATGTTAATTGTGTGTACAATATTTGAGCCATAATGGCTGCCAAAATAAAATTAATTTCTTCAGCGCATTCTGTAAGCAATATATCCTTTTACTAAAGGGAGCTTAAATATTTCAAGTTAGATTTTGTTTCAGTATGTTGGTCAACATTTATTCTTTTGTGAGAACAATAATTTAGTGTGTGTGATAAATAATTTTTCGTCCTTCTCAAAGTATCTCATTGTTAGCCTATTTTTTTCACTAATCACATTTTAAGTTTTTCATTATTTTTTTAATTTCCAAGTGATCTTATTTTTAATATGAATACCTTACCTTTTTTTCCCAAGTGATTTAATTTTTAATATGAATGACTTACTTTTTTTTATTTCCAAGTGACATCATTTTAAGTGTAAATAGTGGGGGTTTTTATCTCTGAAAGTGATTTTATATATTTAGGTAACCTAATTTTAAGTGTAGGCACCTAACGATAAATAATGTTTCTTTTCAAATGATTAAATACACACTGATCATATTTAAGTGGAAATCTGGTTTTTTCTCTGAAAGTGGTTAGCAGAATGCAAGAATTTAGTTGTTAAAGGCTTTTCATTGCTTAGGTATTTTTTAGTTTTATAAAATGTGAGTTTGATTTAGTCGTACGCATTTATTATAACTCTTTGTTCATATTTTTAGGTCATTTTTTGAAAATTTGAAGTCATTTTTTAGAATCCTTAGGTCATTTTAAAGGTTATTTTTTTGACCATTTTTATCTCATCAAAATCCAAGCCTTGATTATAAGTACTCTAGCACATAGACACTATATGTCACTATATCTAATTTTAAACTGGCTCTGAGTTTTGCGCACCTGTTTCCAGGGTCTGACTGGCACCGTGCAGTGTGCTTGAGCTGTAATCACAACTCTGGCAAACATAACCTCCTATTTTTAGAACTCGGCTGTGTTCAGGACGTTTCTTCTGATAACATTCGCAAGATGGTGAGGGATCCTAAAGTCCTTAAGATCCCCTCACTTGCATTTATGTGCAAACTACAAGGTAAGATTTTTGACGTCTTTTTATGTTAAACTACCATTTTTGTTTATCCACTAAACTTTGGAAGTTGTGTTTCACCAAACTTGAATTTTACATTTTACATTGGTTGAGTATTGACAACAAACAATACCTAGCGTGTTAATTGAAATCAAAAGAATATTTATTGTCTTTCATTAGGAAGCTATTTAGGGAATAAACACGGTGAAATTTAAAGGAAATAATCTATATTCTCATGGATGACAATTGGTAAATAATTTAGGAAACACCACCTTCATTATACCCGAATGAGGTTCAAACCCCAACTTCAATGTCACCGGCAATCCAGTCTATTTATAGTATGACTGATGTAGTTTTTAGTTTATTTAAAACGCTTTGTTGTATATAGTTATTTAGGTTTGTTGTACAGTAAAACCTTGGATTGCGAGTAACTTGGTCTGCGAGTGTTTTGTAAGACGAACAAACATTTTCAATAAATTTTAACTTGATAAACGAGCGATATCTTGCAATACGTAGTAGTACTATGGTTATGCTTTGTCTGCCGAGCAGTGTCATTGGATAGGTTCTTTGTTAAAGTCGCACAAAAAGAAAAATATTCCATTGATCCAACATATAGCGGTGATTCCGTTAGTGACAGTGGAAGTCGACCTAAACTATAACACACCTCTTCCTCTCCTCTCTCTCGTCCACCTCACACCAGTCACCATTATATTTAATTAATAAATATGATTACAGTACAGTTACATTTAAATAACGAAAATAAAAAAGCTATTAATCATTCTTAGATTAAATATTTTTGGGTTGTGGGACGAATCATCTGAGTTTCCATTATTTCTTATGGGGGAAATTCGCTTTGATATAAGAGTGCTTTGTATTACGAACATGTTTACGAAACGAATTATGCTCGCAATCCAAGGTTTTACTGTATATAGTTATTTAGGTTTGTTTATTATCATATTTCTTTATTTCTTATGTTCACTGGATAAATTCATACTTTGTTGTTTTTACTATGCTACTATTATTTGTTCTGTCTTAAGTCCAGTCCATTCCTTTTGTCAGTGAACCTAGACCGCCAATTTGTCCTGTTCTTTGCTTCCTTCTTCTAAGCTCCTCTTTCCCTCAACTTTTCCTTCTATGATGTCTTGCAGAAGATACAACACATTTAAAAGATAATCAGTCATCATCAATCATTCCACTTTTCTCATAGCTAAGTTTGTGATATGTTAATAGTGGAACTTTATTTTTAAATCTGTACAGAGAATATCGTGGCAAATAAAAAATAATTTTATAAGAATCAACTTTAAAATAGATTCAAATATATATCAATGACATAGTTTTGAAACCTCAGATAGTATTTTACATTTAGCTTCCACTGATCATGGCTTAACCTATTGTTAGGGACATAACAAAATTCGCATTTGTGATAAAGCAAATTTTTACACAAATTCTACTGTTTTTGCACGAATAACACGAATTTAAGGTTTTTCCCTAAGTAAACACAATTTCTTTGTAATTTGGGCAAATACTAAGACATTTCTTATACTCTTCAATGTGGTAACACTGGCAATAGCGCTATGCCAGAGCTTCCGTTTGTACGGGTAGTATCCATTTTTGCTCATTTTAAAGGTTTAAATGGGATCACAGGATATACAAGTATTTTCATGGACTTAAGTTTATTTGGGTCAACATTTAAAATCACAATTTCTACTTTTACACATTTAAATACTTAAATTTCAATTTCGATAGCTTGATTCCTTATTTTCAGCTTTTAAAAGATTTCATGCTAGCTCTAAGAAAGGACATTAATATATATGACCCTTGCTACAGGCGGTCATGTTTGGCAAAATTATATATTCTTCATTTTTATTTATTTCTCCTTATTTGATAGTTTTTAGTCTTCTATGACAACATGTTTCGGTGTTATTGTCGTTTGGTCTAAACATAAATTTATAATCCATTATTCCGATATTGCTATTTGTAAAACTGGAAGGTAATGATATTGAGATGTTGAACTGTTTTGTATATATTTATATTTGTTTTTCTCAAAATATGTAAATAAATAGTTAAATACACAATATGAACGAAAAATGTAGACAGTTATAACCTAGTTTTTTTAATGAATACTAATTTGACTTGTATTTACGTAAATAATGACATCACTTTCAGCATATAATATCACTTTGTGAGAAAAATAACACCACTTTTCCCCTAAAAATAACCTCACCTTTTGCATGTCTCTACCTATTGTGTAATCCTTGGCTGGTGATCTTATGCCAGAAGTAAAAATAAAATTAGAAAGTTTTCATAATTATTAGATAGTTTAGGGTATAGTCAAAACAATAACAAGATCTTTTTACTGTGCAAATAAAAGACATTCCTTAGAAAATTGTGGTTAGATTTCCTTCCCTGACACTACTCAGTAGCATTGAAAAGTAGAAGGGTAAAGCCTACATGGTTACCAGAAAATTGTAGGCCTTAAAGTTCACAACTTAAAAAACATAATTATGAAAATTTTTGGTTACATCAGTCCTCTTCTTCAGCAGAAGAGATTAAAACACAGATTAGACTATTAAATAAATCCACTTATATCACTGAAGCACAACAACTTGCTGATAAAAATACTTACAAGAAACTTGACCATGACCCTACAAGAGAATACAACAGTCTCATCAAGAATTTTTTACAAGTACATGGACCACATCAAGGCCTTATACCCACTAATCTATCCACACCTTATCTCCAGCTCAAAATTCACAAAAAAGGAAAGCCCCATTGTTGCTTGCTGTGGGTCCACCACCAAACGCATTTCAACACTGTTCAGCTCTCATTTTCAACCTCTTGTCCAACAACTTTCCTCACACGTCAAAGACACAAATCGTTTTCTCAACCGCTTACAAGACATTAAAAACAAAATCCTCATCGATGCGTTCTTAGTCACCATAGATGTAAATTCACTTTAGACCTACATACCCTACACCCAAGGACTTTTTGCAATGGGTCATTTTTTGGACAAACTACCACGCAATTCTAAGCCATCCACCAATTGGTGTAATCCGCCTACCTCATACTTGAAAAGAGAACAATTTCCGCTTCCTGGATAGACACTACCTCCAAATCCGAGGGATGGCATTGGGTACACATTAGGGTGCTGCTTATTTGACCCCCAAAAAAATATTTTTTATTTTTTGAGTAGGCACCCTGCCATTGTGTTCTTATTCATGAGAAAGTAATATATATTTTTAGATAAGTTTAAGGGTTCGCTACCAGGCCTTTAAATTTGAGAATCTTTTAAAAAAAGAGCACAAATTAGTTCTACATATATATTTCTTGGATATATATAAAATGTACTTATTTTTGTTTAAATAAACATTAATATTAGGATAACAAAGTAGATCTTCTCATTTAAGGGCATTTATGTCTGGATTGTTTCACCACTAACCACTACTGTTTTTATTCTCCAATTGAGTCATATAATTTGTTGTATTCCTCCATCATTGCCACTCCTCATTCTGTAATATCATTAACAACCATAATTGCGTGAACACTTTCTTTACTTGTCTTATAATCATCATCTTCTTCCCAAATTTATACATTCTTCCATAGAAACTCTGATGGAATACCTGTTATCCGGAAAATCTTAGAGGGTGGCAAAATACAAAATCTTCTATATTTTTTTATCAACAAGATCCATACATATATGTTTCAGTGGAGACTCCATTCCTTCATTGTTAAAGGTGTCCAACATATTCCCTTTGTCAGAGTTGAAACTTCTTCGTTAAAAAAAAGCTAACGCAATCAGCTCCTCTGATAGGTGGGCAATAAACTTAATGGCAACTATGGACAACACTTGATTTACTGTCTTGTATTTTTTTCTTTTTAGAACTTTCAGAAGCTGCATAACTTTTCTAGGTGCAAAAAAACTCCAAGGATGCTCGGAATCAGAGTTGTTTGTAAACTTTTACTGTAAAAATACAAATGTCACAAATTCCCTTCTCGTCTCTCTTCGTCAGCTTGAAATGATCTCTGAATAAATAAACCTTAAATGAATAAATTGGTTTTGCCCTCCATATAGCATTACGAAGTCCAGCAGGTGCTCTGAAAGATATCCCCTTTTCAGGAACATCTTCTAGGAATATAATAGTAAGGTAGTAATTACTTGTAGTCATCTCAAGGTTGGAACTTTTCAAGTTACTTCTGGGAAAAGAGATCATGTCAGTATAATATTTTTGACTTCACTTAGGGTAAAAGCATCAGAAGCGACAGTTTTAAACTCGGTACATTCAATAGTGTTTCAAGCGTTTTTAAATCTTTTGAATAATAATATCTCTGGAACATTTGAACTCCCAAGCGCATTAACAGCTATTGCATCTAGCATGATCTCCATGATATGAGTACGACAGGCCAACCATATCATTAATTTGTCCATCTTTGTTCCAAAAGAATATATGCCCTGTTCCTTGGTCCAGTATTTACTGCTGTAGTGTCGAAGCTCATACATTTTAATTTCAAAATCTTGTGAAGCTGCTGACTCTTCTGTTGCAGAAACAAGTTTTGGAATAGCGAGAAGTTGATCAACACTCTTACCTGATACCAAAGTGATACCACAGTTGGAAAGCAATCCATGTTTTCATGTCCGGTTGTATCTTATATATATTTTGCCATCCCAGTGATTAGTGACTTCTGGCGTGAATACACTCCTCAAGACTTCGCAATCTTCTGTCAACACATTATACATTAACGATAGATAGACGAATTGTTAACATTGTATTGTGAAGTCATTATTATGACGGCTGCTTTTCTATCACTTAATTTTGAATCATAAAAACTAACAGCCAAATCATCAACAAGAAGTTTCTTCCTACCAAGTTTTTTTAGGGGTGATTTAGAGGTTGGAGGACCTTGATCAACAGAAGCACATTATCAGATAAATCAAGCTTCTCTTCACTCGAAGAAGAAGACAATGGAATTGTGAGTTTGCTCATTGATTGATTTAATAATCTCCTCCTCTTTATTGTGCTTGCATTCTCTTTACACGAGCTTTTATCTTTTCCGCTTCAAATTCCTTTTTGGAGAGTACTATTTTACCTATGCTTCAAATCTTTCCAGGACGTCCTTTTTCTCGTTGAGCAAGAAGAAATTCTTTGTCTTCCTAAATACGAATAATTCTTAGAATATCATTATGGGTGATATAAAAACGATCTTACAGTTTCTTCTGCCATTCTTCTCCTTGTTTTAACCCTTCTGAACGTTTAGCTTTACTTTATAAGTTTATACCTTCATTTGCATGCACCTTAATGTTGTAACAAACACAAAACAAAACTTACACAAGTCACTTGAATACTTAAAGAGAACATCATCGACTCGTTTACTTATAAATAGAAACTCAAACCTACAAACATAACAATTAGATAGCGTTAGTGTGATGTTATGAGAGCGTGGCATGTAGCATTGAGGCTACTTACTGGCGGCCAACCAATGCTGTATGGAAAGGGAAATAGAGGGCTTAAGGTAGTGGGAGTGGGACGTGGGGTAGTCCTCGGTAGAGGAAATTGTGATGTAAAAGTAATAAGCAAGGTTAAATGCATTTTATGTTATTATTTATCTAGTCTGATTCAAGTTTTTTTTTATGCATGGAATATAAACACTCGAAAGTATAGATGGGTCAAATCCACTATTTTACAAATTCGAATCTTCATTTTATCTTTGAATTTCGAATTTGAATCCAAATCATGGAAAAAATTACTAACACAAGAGGGAATATATAACAGGATAGTAGAAAAAAAGATAGTTACCAAATGTATTCATTGCGGTATAACATTTGTTCAGTTAAGTGTTAAATTAATCATATGGGGTCTTGCTGTTAATATTTTCTTTAAATTATGTTGGAGTTGAACCACCAATAAGCAATATTAGAGAGCTAAAACAAATTAAAATCCTTGAATCTCCCATATCTATAAGGATTTGAGGGATTTTAGAATCTTATCACTACAAAAAAGTTAAAAACATTATGGCTTTTACACTGAAAATAAAAACGCAATTTATACTTTACATTGCTGCCACTGGACAAAGAAGTTATGCATACCTCTTAAAGATTGGTTGTTACGGGCCAATCTCTCTACTTAAGTTTCATTCTATCATAACTAGTCAGCAGGAAGTGTGAAACATGCAATGAAACTCCCTAAAAGAGGAGGGTGAAAAAGAAAATGGTTAAAATATTGATAGGCCACTTAGATAAGAACATTTAAAGGAACCATAACAAAAAACACACACAAAAATAAACATTGAATGTGATGATTACATATAGAATGAAACAACCTAAATCAAGGGATTTGGCAGTATTATGTTGTTGTTTTTTTGTTTTTTGGCCCCCCACCCTCCCCGCAAGAGGCAGCCATTACCTTTTTGTTCAGTATCCGTTCAATAAATTATGTTCTGCTTTTCATTGTGAAAGTTTTGCTCGGTCTCCAGCATGTGTTTCTATCCCTCATTGATATACCTTCTTTTATATTACACAAAGATGACCTGGTGGTCTAGGGGTAAGGTGTCAGACTTCTGTGCTGAGGGTCCGGGGTTCAATCCTCGGTCCCGGCACAGATTTATCTGATTGTCAAACCCTTCCTTTACCTTTGACAAGACGTGTATTAATCACAACTTGTGAATGTGAGGAATGCCAGGCCTCCACCGTGGTTCGGATCCCACATTAAACTGTAGGTGCTCCATTTCATCTCACAATCACCCTACCATCACACATTAGCGTACGTGCGTATAACCCGAACGGGTAGTAAGACGCGGTGCTAATAATATTAATAATAATATATTATACAACAAAATGTACCTCAAAAAGTGAAGAGAGATTAGTCTGTTTAATGGAATAGAACAAAACCAAACATATGTCATCTGCAATTATTGTAATTAAAAATGTTTGTGTTAACATGTGTTTGGTGGGGATTGGTAAAATTGTATTGTTAATTGTTGGTGTATTGCTGATGGATAAAAGTTTGTAAAGTAAAAACTCAGTTCTCCCACCAAACGACTTATTTTTGTTAACTCTGCTTGAGATTGAGATTTAAAAAACTATATTATTTGTCATTGTTTAAAATATAATTTGATGATGCAATTTAGTTGGTATTTTGGCACATTAGCTTGTG
Organism: Timema genevievae; assembly: GCA_902155825.1. NCBI lineage: Eukaryota > Metazoa > Arthropoda > Insecta > Phasmatodea > Timematidae > Timema > Timema genevievae. Next base: position 10,312 of record CABFWO010000794.1, on the reverse strand, counting down.
TCATGTAACCAAGCATCTTATTTAATTGCTAACGACTGAGTTGTTTCAGCATGTATTGTGATAACAAATGCAATTTCATTAAGTAAGTCCTTTATCTCTCTGTTTAGGAGTCAAAAAAACACAGGCAGTGATCACTAAACTGAAAGGATGGTTCGAATCAGGCGTCATATACTCAACCAATATCATAAAGCATGAAGGTAGGGGTATTTATCTCATCGACATACCTGATTTGACAGCTGCTCTGAAAGCCGAAAAACTGGTTTGAAACAGGTTAGTAATGTGTTAATATAAATCATTTATTTTGGCAATACATTAAGTCACACTATCTTGCAAAGAATGTGTGATTTTTAATGTAATGGTTGAAACTGCACTTCACTAATTATCTTTTAAAATTCCGGATCATCATTTGACACTACAGTTCTTTAACAGTCCCTTAGATTAGCATCTGAAAGGTGAGATCTCTATCTCGTTTACACAATTTTCACTATGAAGAATACTGATTTTCACATATAAGATGATCACAAATATAATTTAATCTTCATCGCAAAGGAAATTTTGTGTTATCTTCTAGTTTCCAGAAATTTTTGTTTGTATGGCAAGCCTTGAGGGAAAGGTGGTTCTCTAGTTTCAAAAACTCTGATGCTTATATTCACTATATTAAAGTTCACAAAATTGTGCAAATCTTTTATTCAATACATCGCCCAACTTTTCTATGTGTTCACTATATAATTTTCTATCAAAACAACCATTTCCTTCAATTCTTGACTTGTAAAATGTGCTGACACATTTTTGTCTATTTCTTATTTTTAGAGAGGACTCAATTTCAGTATGAATAGCTTGGTAAGCACGTTCAAAAGGGCTGAGGCGATGTTGGCAACCCCTCTTTTAGAGGATTTAAAAAATAAGTGCAAAATATTCAAACCTTTGTAAATTATTACTCTATATTGCTGTTGTAAAAAATACAATCCTCAAAACACCTTAACAAACACACTTTGGCCTATGAATGTTTGAAAGTAGATTGTCGCGATCTGTTCTCCTTGAACACCTCGTTAACAAGTCAAGAAAAAACTAATACCCCCCACCAGTTTCCTAGCTATACCATCAATTTTGATCCTGAGAGCTGCTGAACTCTTGCGAGCACAAGCAAAATTACTTTTTTTTTTAAATATGAAGTACTCTTTCTCGCACTCACACTTCAAGGTTTTTTCCTTAAATAATTAATAGGGCTAGAAATAAGTAAACTGAATATTCCTAACCCGTAGTCTTTTTGCACGTGTACGGAAGTGTAGCAACAACAGTACAGTCTGACTAAATAAATTTGACACACACTGAATCTTATTACTCCAGAGAGCTATGCAACAAAACATGATCATTACAAGATGTAGTAGCATTTTTAATTCTAAAGTTTAATAATATTATTTGAGCTATAACTATGACTACTTGATATGTCATATTGTCATTGTTTTAAAATCTTTGATAATTATTAGCATGATCTGGAATACCCTTTTCACTTAGAACATTGTGGTCTAACTGGTTGCCCGCTCTCACTGAAAATGTGGCCCTCACAGTATCCTGATGGAAAATTAAAGGGAAACCCTCTGAGGCAGATGTGAACTAGCTAACAATTTAAACAAGACGGTGTAGAAACACTGTACAATAATGTGAAGTAATTGTTAGTGAAGGAAGACAACCTGAAAGGATAGTTAGGTTAGACCTAGATAGAAACAAAAACTTCTCTCTTCTTTTCTCCTTAAACTATTATACTATTACATTTCACACTTCTATATTTTACACATTGTTTTAATTTTTTGGAAATATTCCTTTATCATTTTGAAGAGACACATTGAAAAAAACACAAAAAATGATATGCTATTGAAATTTAAAACAATGTGTAGATGTAGAAGTGTGAAGTGTAATAGTACAATAGTTTAAGAAGGGAAGAATTGACGAGAGAAGTGTGTTTTTCTATCTACTCCTAACCTAACTATCAAGGCCGTAGCCAGCCAATAATTTCAGGGGGGGTTTGGTGGGCATATCCCCCAATTGCTGGAAGCTAGAAAAAAAATTCTAAATGATAAACAGTTCTAGAAGCTCTCTGAAGTGGTTTTTTCATGGTAAAATAACTCACTAACTGCCGAAGGCTTGGAAAATTTCTAAATATTAAACACTTTTTGAAGCTCTGTGAAGTTTTTTTTATCGTAAAATAACCCCCAAAATGCCGAAGGCTAGGAAAATTTCGAAATATTTAACACCTCTAGAAGCTCTCTGAAGTACTTTTTAATTTCGCGAGGGGTTTGAACCCCCAAAACCCCTCCCTGGCTTCCTTCACTATCAATTACTTTACATTATTGTACAGTGTTTCTACACTGTCTTATTATACATTTCCAAGCCAAGGGCACTCATTAATTTTATTTTTATAATGGTTCCAACATAAATATTGTCATGATTGCATTTTATTATACCTTTATATGACTATTAAAAATATGTCTAAATATATGTTTACAATGCTAAGTTGTTTTGTGAAAGTGTGTGTGCGTCCATATCTTATAATACATTTTTGGGAAATTAATAAACCTATTTTTGGCATCAACATTTTAAAGATTCTGCCAACAAAAAAAACAATTTATTATAAATATTGAAAAGAATTGATTATTAAGTATTTTTTGTGGGTCTATATTAAGTTATTGGTATTAATAAATATATCTTCAGCCCGCGATCCAAACTGATAATAATCTGATTTGGTCCTTTGGATGAAAAACGTTGGACCACCCTTATTTAGACCAATGCTTCTCTTAAGTGCTTGTCCATGAGCCATTAGTTGCTGAACAGCAAGCTGCCAAGAAATAGATATTCAGTAACATTTACAGAAGTATGATATTAAAATTCTAAAACTCCCAAATTTGTATTGATACATATTAGTAACATTGTTTTCCTCTTTTTCTAGTTTTAATATTTTCAATAAAACATATCATTTTTAAATTCAAATCCCCTAAGCTGGTACATCGGTCCTCTGCCACATAAATTGCTGTCCACCGCGTCAGATAGTTTGAGAAGCGCTAATTTAGACATCACTATTTTATACTTACCAGGGTATCTACCATCCGGGGAAAACGGGAACTAGCCGGGAATTTGAAATGATCGGGTGAAAACGGGAATAAGCCGGGAATTTGGTAAATTACAATAAAAATCTGGAAACATGTGCTTTTACTCAAAATATGAAATATAATAATCATTAAAACAGTAAATAATAATGTTATTCAAACTGTAGNNTTTTTTTGTAGCTGTGTAATATGTTTTATAATTCCTAATAAACAATGTTAATACAAATTTTAAAAAAATTGTTTATTTAAATTTTAAAACTTATTATTATTCATAAAAAAAGATTAATAGAAAAATGAGGGGGGAGGGAGGAATTAGAAGGACATGACATACTTTCTAGTAAGGAAATTTAGGAAATGATCAGGGGAAAAGTCGGGAATTTCATTGGTCAAGTTTAGTAGACACCATGCCTACCTACTGGTATTTCACCAATAAAAATCACCCGAGTTTTGTTGGGAATGACAGCATCTCTTACTTCTGATGCTCACTGGTTTGACTCCTGCTTGACATTTTAAATGGTGCGGTTATGATCAAGTGATTTGAAATACAGCACTACCAAATCCCCAACTGCTAGTTGTTCTAACTTTTCCATTTGTCTGATAAAATCTATTTAAATAAGTATTAACATGCTATAAGTATGCTGTGTGGCTAAAAATAAATTATTACTTCTTTCAGACCAATGGCTGCATTTAAGAAAACATTGACAAGTGCAGTCATGACTGGATTACTTCATTTCGTCAAGGAGCTATTTTGAGATCTTTGATATTTGAAAATAAAGCTCTCTCACATTTTCAAGATTAAAGTATTATGTTAACAGTAATCTCTTTTGTCCTCGTCATTTATATTTGTTAGTAATGGTGGCTCGTTAACATAAATTTTGCCAATGTTTGTGCAAATAAAATATGTATTTTAAATATAGGTTTCTTTAGTTATTGCAACCAATATAAGATTATGTAATGAGTTTTAATATTTTCAAATTTAAAATATCATCTACATCATGTTTTTCAGAATTGAAGCTGTTTAAAATTCTGCCATAAAAAATTTATATTAATTTTTATATATAATCTTATAAGGATACTTATTAAATTCTAATAGCTATTTTCACTTTAGCTAGTTTATTTGATTTTTATTAACACCAAACAGCAGTAAAACTTAAACGTTTGTCTTTTCAGCTTTACATGCTTCATTTGTCAAGGCCACAATCAATGTCTTGGAATGAAACAGTTATATTTATATCTTATATAAACCTGAAATGTTAATCATTATCACAACTCTTTGGATCACTACAAGTTTTCTAAGCAAACACTCAAACCTAGTTATAATTACATTTTCCAAACCTACTTATTTTGTGTGATAAAAAATAACTTTGGTTTAAATATATGTTATTAAAAAGCTGAACTCTGTTAAAATGAAGGTAAACTGGTTGAATATTTAATTACTCTTTGCTTTTACATTACATATTCCCTTAACGATGATCTGTCATAAATTTAAATATTAGCACACTGCCTTTATTATATTTTGGAATCACTGATTATCTTGTAATTATTAATCAAAACCTTTATTATTGCACAGCACATTACAATTAAAAGTTTAATTAACAGTTAGTCTTCTTGTTTTCTGCCTCTGAACATTTTCAGACTTTTAGATTGTCTTACTGTTAATTTAAGAGGAGTCAAACAAAACTTACATTGTAAATTTTTGTATCAGAGTCAAATAATTTCTTGTGCGTCTTTTATTTATTCTTTTTGACAAATAGATTTTTAAAAATAGTGTGTCTAAAATTAAAATAGCCTTAAATTACACATCAGGGGAGCTACCAATCCTCAATGTTGGATAAGTCTTGAGATTAAATTTTTGTTGTTGAAATTTGACTAGTTTTGAAATAGACTACAGAGTAGGGGTCGGCAACGTTTTTGGTTCTCGATCGCCTTAAAGGCCTATGATCACCCATAGTTTCTATATTCTACTTCACTGTTTTTTCTGTACATGTTTGTTTTATTTTCTAAAAATCAATCTTCTTCAAATACTTATGTCTCTAACCTCCTAGAAGTAAAGATAATTTAGATAAAATGTATATCTTTATATTAAACTATATAAAAATTTTTTAACATTACCAATTATGACTAATCAAGGGTTTTTTTTGGGTCACCCTCAAATATTATAATTTGAGATTAGAAGATTCACGTGGTCGGCTGAAAATTGACACGAGCTTTACCTGTTGCTGACCCCTGCTATAGAACTATAATATATTCTCTGAGCAAACACACTTCTTTAAAAATTGTTATCTTGTCACCATAAAAACTTAATTTCTGTGGGAAAGTATATTTTCTCAACATCAGAAAATGACACAACCTACTCTGTTTGCCAACAAATATACTTGTTTGTCTACATCTTCACAGAAATCAATGTAGTAGGCTTACTTTTACTGCATCGCCTACTTCTGTGGCAAATATATTTCTCTAAACAGAACTTTCTAATACCAGAACTTGACCTAACCTTGGGGATAAACACATATTGCTTCTTAGACATATTTGTAACTAACAGTTTCTATACAGGTATATTTTGAATTGAACACTCCAATATTAAATAAGTTGACTAATTAAGTTACATGGAGTGCTTTGACCTGAAATGATCTTAACATAAATGTTGGTCCACTTTACAAAACATACGGATAGTGAAGCCAATTAAAACAATTACAGAATAGAAAGTCATTAATGTTGGTGATGAATACAAATTTGTTAAACGCCCCAATTTAAACAGGTGGAGTTGGGAAATAAAAGTACAAAGCATCCCGAAATCATTAGTATTAGATAATCACTCTTGTTGTTTTTCATAACTTAACCTTCTTTTGAACTTGTCTTCATCGCAGTGTTGAGTGGATTTCTTACATAGGTCTTTTATGAAAGTATCAGTAAAACAATGAACACATTCTATGTTTAATCCTCCATTAGTGCATGACCATATTTGGGGTTCTGGGTACAAGAGGTGAGAGAGACAAATAGGGTGGCTGAGAAAGGTCTCCTGCACGGTGGATCTCCTCACAGGCTTCTTCTACTTGAATTCCACATCACTATTTTGGAGCAGGCATTTATTTCTTTTTCTTTTTTTTTAGCAAAGCAACTCTCCTCTGTTGGGCAACTCACTATTAATAACTTCATTGATCCTAGCATTGTCAGCAAGTGGCTACTCATGATATTGTTATAATGTCCAAAAAATCTGTCATTTCAAGGTCCTTTTATTGTCAGGCTTCAGTCGATTACTATATTCTTCCCTATACTTTATTTCAAATAGAAAACCAGCAATATATCAGTGGCTTTGGCTTTTAAAGGTGTACTTCTATTATCAATATCAAGTCAATAATTTATGCAGCCAGAGATGCTCCATTCAATACCAAGTCAGCACATTTAGAAATCTTCGAATATTCCTGTAAGTCTGAAATACAGCTTAAATAGATACTCTATAAATCAAACTGTATTGATGAAATAAATTTAAAAGCATGACATGAAGAGAGGAAAAACAATATTGTATGTTTAGTTATGAAGGACTTTTTATTTATGTTATATAAGTTACAGAAAATGTAAACATAAACAATCATGTATAATTTATTGTCAGATTTTTTATCCCCCCACATAAATTTAAAAAGTCTTGAATTGTATTTCTTTTTAATTAAATTTCTGAGAATTTGCTGATAATTATTTTAGAACATTATTGCAGTATAACTTTTAAAGCATCCTAGGCATAATTAGATTCACTATTAATCGACTAAATATATAATATACATAAATATTAGTTGATAAAATTGTGAAACTCTCTTCTCTAATTATTTGTTAAGTACAAAGCTCCAAAAACTTGTACCATTTTCACTCAAATACTAAATAAACCAGTCATATATAATATGTAGGAAAGCCACACTATGAATTGCTTGCATTGCTACTTTTAATATATATTTTTAGTGATGTTTATTAATGATACTTGTAACTCTATAGGGATAAATCTTATCTGGGTAGATTTTATAAAATGAGTAAAAAGAGTTATTCATGGGATTGTTTTGGAATTAATACCAGATAGGTTTATTCATGATCTGTAAAAACACATAAGCTTTCAATGCCACAGACTGAGTTTCATCAGATATAAAGCTCTTTTTGTGTATTTAAATTTAATCAAAACAAGCTAATCTAATTATTCAAAGAAGTCAAAAGCTATTTGTAATGGATGTCATGAAAATCAAAACCTGTTCATTCATTAGTACCAAGTGTGCAAAGATACAATTTGGTATCTGCTGTCTCAGCTGCAGTGACATGTAGCTTTCTTAACTAATTTTCATTGAATGTCTTTGATTTGATCCTTAAATCATCTTCAAGGTAATTCATAAAATGAAAGGATGAAAGAATGAATTGGAAAGCAAGGTGCAGACACATTTGCTTCATTACTTGTTTAAATGCCATACGGTCATAAGGAGGAGAAAAGTGCCAATCATTGTTGTGTATTATCTTTGGTATTGTACATTACAGTATATTATATTAAAAGGATATGTCTACTAGTAACATTATCATGTAATACCTATATTAATTTTGTGAACCATATTTGTTTCTATACATATATATCTTTAGCAATAATATTAATGCATTAAGAATATACAATTATTACATAAAATGAAATGTTGGATAAAGGTATCAGCAAAAATGATTACATAATAACATATACTAAATAATTGTGTCATAATAAATATTAAATATATTAAGAGCGTGTAAACACTGTAAAATTATATAATGAATGTGATATGAATGGAAGCCAAACTGAAAGGATAGTTGTGTTAAACCTTAATAGAAACAAATAAATTTCTTCATACACACTTCACATTTCCAACTTCATATCATTTTCACAGTTACACATGTCGACAGCAACATTTTAAAATGTTTAAGAGTAAATAAAACTTATAGTGTTACCATGTTGATGCTACTAGATGGAGGTTTGAATATATAGATAACTAGATAAAAACTAAATATATTATTGTAAATCATAATTTTATATTAAACATTTTAAAATATAAATAAGATCACTTAACATACTGACTCAAATATTGGCTGCTAAGATTGTGCAAAAACTTTTACCTAGCTTTGACAATTAAGTAGCCTTTTCAATAAAAATATTGATAGCTAGGCTAAAATGCTTAATTTATGTTCAATTTTCCATTCCCAGCTGCTATGTACATTTAACCTAATTCTTAGCCTTAAAGAACTCAAAATTTCAAAGCTGCCAGGACTTAAGGTCATCCAACCTCTTTTAAATTCATTTTCACATTATCCTCCTCTCGACATATTGTTTCTTCATGTTGTGTACACACCTACCATCACCTGTACACGGCCTGCAACCTGCATGTCTTGATTGTCCTTAACATGTTCGGAGATGCTTGCAAATCATGAAGTTTTTCATTGTATAGCTTTATCCATTCTCCGGTGTGTCCATCCCTCTTTGACCAAAATATCTTACAAATAAATAGTTATACTAAAAAAAATCTAAATCAACTGAATTGCTTGTTGAGATAATAACTCGGTTTTCGAATTAGAATGAAATATTACAAACAATTGTGCAATCGGATTTGCTTTAAATTGAAAAAATTAACTTCCCACACCCCTATTGGCCACATTTAAAACATGTGATAACTTAAGTGAAAATAAATGTATAAATTATATCACATCATTCACAAAAGAAGGAACTTATGCTTCACTTTTGGGATGTTGACTATGTTTGGGTCCTTAGAACAATGACCTAGTAATTCTTCCAATCTCCAATGAAGTACATTATTTTCCTTCTCTCTCCTCTATTGCTCTTTGTTTATTCAGGTTTTATTACTTATATTAAAAAATTTGTCATAACTTGTAAGAAAGTACTTTTGTTTCTACTTGATCCACCATATTGTATCTTCCAGATGTGTTATCTAAGGGCATTGTTATTGGCCCCACTCTGGTTTTATAAAGGCCTTGTTTGTGAAAAAGTATGGCCTATTTTAGGTCAATATAATAATAGTAATAAAAACTTAATTTTGGTACCAATATTACTATGGGAGGCAAACTAATTTAAAGTTGTCAAATCTAGTTTTTCTGTATCTATGTTTCGTATCTTCCTTGATAATAGATTACTTCCAAAGTGTTTTAGTAAAGCACTTAATTTGACATGACTACTTTGTTTGAAGAGAAGTGCCATTAGTTGTAACATTTAAATGAAAGTGTATTGACTGATTGAATAGACTTAAGGCATATGGCACTCTCTTTGTTTATATTATCATAAAAATGTCATTTTTAAAGTTTTTTCTAGACACAGTTAAAGCTATAATCATTGTAACAATTCCGCTGATGTAAACTTTTATCATTCTAACAACTATGCTAATAGTATCTGAGTGTGAGATACATTATATGGATTTAAATTGATGAAATATTTGTCTCTCTTAAGTTTGCAGGCATTGTCCTCTTATCCTTCTTTTATATTTTTTATATGTTACATTATTTTTATATAACATGATATATGCTTGTGCATCTAGAGTTTCACCTTCCATCTTTAGAATAGTAATTTAATATAAGTTTATTGAGTATGTGTACTGTTAATAAAATAATCTGACAGCTTTTGGTCACATTGTAATTGGTAACTATAATTTTGGTGTGTGGTTCTTATTGATAATACTAAATGGAGTATGTTTCTATATTGATAATTATTTAACCTTGCAACATTAAGCATTACTTTGTATATTTTTTGGACCATTCTTGTTCAACTATTTAAAATGAATGTTATGTTTAGTCTACAATTGATTATAAAATGTTTTGACTGACGGAACCCGAGTCCCTTAATTTTCTTTGAAACTTGGCTGTATCCAAGTTATAATGTCACTAAAGAATGTATTTTTTGGATGTATTAGTAAAACTGTATGTTCGATTGTTTCACATGTTATCTTAATATTGAAATAAACATTCAAAAATTGATTATTATTTTCTCTCATTGGCTTAATTTAACTATATACTACAAAATAGGTTGGTATATAAATATATATATATATATATATACATTAGGGTGTCCCAAGATACAAGGTAAAATTTTTTTTTTGCAAAGTCGAATACGCATACCCTCTATTTTTCTTCTATTTCACCTCAGTAACTTAAATAAAATTTATTATTGCAATAAGATAACGGTAACCCGTGCCGACTTTAGGTCAAACTTGAAC
>CABFWO010000793.1:212203-238112 GCA_902155825.1 Timema genevievae | reverse complement strand
CGAATGCCGAAAATCGCGACTAAATCGCGATTATCGCGGACATTGTTTAAAATCGCGAATATCGCGCTAAAACGCCGATTTCGCGAATTATCGCGACAATTCTGAGCATATATTTGCAATCAGGGTAACCTGAAATGTGAACATCTGAAAGAAAAAATGCCATATCTAACATTCGCGAACTATCGCGATCTCCACAAACGCAGGGCTCTGGTCATCCATAACAGTTTTTGACCCTCTCCCCCCCCCTCGTGTAACACTACGTACACATTCGAGTTTACCTCTCCTTTCCTCCAACCTCTGTTACGTCACTTCTCACATCAAGAGTGAATTTCATTATTTAATAAGGAAGCTTTTGTGACACTAAAAAAGGTACTCATGTTTAATACTACTCAGTATCCGAAGTCTTCTATAAGTGTATTTACCAACGGTGGAAACATGAACAGTAACATTATTTTTTCAAAATTATAATTTAATCATAAGATCTGCGCTACGTAACACAGTGCTGTACCCTCCCTCTCCTTTATGTAACTACGTGCATAGATTAGATCTTCCCCCCTACCCTCCCTCTCAACATCGTTACGTGGTTTATGGATTACTCCTCACCGAAATTGCTCCAACATTTCTTTGAACCCTTGACATTTAATCAAAGAGCCGGCGGGTCGGAAGTTGTTTGGGAATACCCATGCTTATGGGAGTCCATTACCAGTTTGGATTCCAATTCACTATATCGCAGGCCTTTGTTCTCTGATTCTTTGAGTCTATAATCAAGTATTTTTTTATTATTATTATTATCTTCTTTCCTGTGAACAAAAAAATAAATCTTGTGCCTCAGATCTTTTTATTGATTTTTCAACCGGAAAAGGTAGTTCGCATCTGCAAAACCGTTTATATTGGCGGTTTTTAAATTTAATTCAATCTCTCACCCGCTTTAGTAACCGAATGGTCTAGACCGTGCTAGACTGACCTGCTGATGACGGGGAGATTGGAGTTCGAATCCTGGTCATGTCTACTGAGGGTGTTTTTCCTAAATGGTTTCCTACTCTCCTTCCACGCAAATGGGGGTAGACTATCTCTAAAAATGCTTCCTACCTCATCCTTGATAATAGTACATAAATTATACTACCTGTCTTTCGATTTGATACCCTCTACCTCCTCTCCCGCTTCCTCTTGCCGTGCACCGCATCTTACTACCCGTCCGAGCTAACCGAATATTTATACTAATAATACCCGCCTCGGTGGCGTAGTTGGCTAACGCGCAAGTCGTGTTAAGCCTGACTGCCGAGGATGAGGAGATCGAGGTTCGAATCTCGGTCGGGTGAACTAGGGGTGGTTTTTCCTAAATGGTTTTCCACTCTCCCTCCACGCAAATGCGGGTTCACTTCCTCTAAAGTCAACCTTCCCAATTCTTAATCCATTAGCGTAATTAGTACTTAAGCGTATTACCCGAACGGGTAGTAAGACGCGGTGCTAAATAATAATAAATAAATATACTAATAATGTAGGGAAACCATTCAATAAATAACACCCTTAGAAAACCTGGGCCCCGGTCTAACCCCAAACTCCCCGTCACCGTCTAACTAGACCAGATGATAATGACGTCGTACGACGAGCCCTAATAGCGAAACAAAAAAAAAAGTTTACCTTCAGTAAGAGTTCCAAAAAGCTTCACTATTCCGCGAGCCCGAATTGTCCTAAGTCCAGTTGAGGTGGAAGAGGTGGCCCGAAATAAACAATCTCTCGCCGCCAAACTTAACCTAACCTTTGCTTTTTGAGTCATGGTTCTGTGCGCTATTTTAAATCAATCTTACTAATGCAAACTTAACCTAACCTTTGCTTTTTGAGTCATGGTTCTGTGCGCTATTTTAAATCAATCTTACTAATGCAAACTTAACCTAACCTTTGCTTTTTGAGTCATGGTTCTGTGCGCTATTTTAAATCAATCTTACTAATGCAAACTTAACCTAACCTTTGCTTTTTGAGTCATGGTTCTGTGCGCTATTTTAAATCAATCTTACTAATGCAAACTTAACCTAACCTTTGCTTTTTGAGTCATGGTTCTGTGCGCTATTTTAAATCAATCTTACTAATGCAAACTTAACCTAACCTTTGCTTTTTGAGTCATGGTTCTGTGCGCTATTTTAAATCAATCTTACTAATGCAAACTTAACCTAACCTTTGCTTTTTGAGTCATGGTTCTGTGCGCTATTTTAAATCAATCTTACTAATGCAAACTTAACCTAACCTTTGCTTTTTGAGTCATGGTTCTGTGCGCTATTTTAAATCAATCTTACTAATGCAAACTTAACCTAACCTTTGCTTTTTGAGTCATGGTTCTGTGCGCTATTTTAAATCAATCTTACTAATGCAAACTTAACCTAACCTTTGCTTTTTGAGGCATGGTTTTTTGCGATAATATTGCATTCTTATTTTGTTCTAGATTGTTTTGTTAGAATTTAAACAATATGTATTGTTAAGATTGACAAGGTTATAAAGAGTTTGAATGCTCATATACTCACTTTTCTTGCCAATGTTGGTTTTCCAGTGTAACGTGGGAACAATTCGGGTTTTGTGTTTGGGGGTACTTTTGGGTCCTTGACGAAATTCGGGCTCCGTCAAGTACCTGGGCCAGGTAAATTGTCGCTATTTGGGAGATGCCTGTCTGCGTGCCTACTGGTGCCGGTTTCAAATAATTTATATATTGTTAATTTTTTTTTCCGATTTACTTATAGGTGTGTGGTGCTAATAAATACCTACAGTCCAATTTTCATTGGAAGAAACTTTTAAAAATATTTTTTATGCTCTATAAATTTATTTTATTTTATTGATATCTATCAAAAGTCACAGCTTCAGATCACATGACCTGACGTATAAATACGCGAAAGTATATTTAATAACTTGTCCAGCTATCCTATGTAAAACCGGACTCTATTCGCATTTTTAAATATATTTGTTCAGTCATTAGTTGTTACATTTAACACCAAAAGGCTATTAACGATATACATTTACTCATATATCTAATATGTCTGTTCACACATTCACCGGACCATGACATCAGAATATAAATGGGATCACATTGATATCTCTAAACCCAACACAATATATAATTCTGGGCGTTGATGGACTGGGAACTTTTGACCCCAGTCTACCACCATTATTTTATCCCAAGGTGTATTGGGCACTGCTACCTGGCACGACGATTTCCCTCCCAATGTATATTGGGAAATGCTAACCTAACATAACCTAACCTAGCCCCCACTCTCAATAAGAACTAATTTGTTATCTCGGACTTACTTGACGGAGTAGCCAACGTTCAGTTTGATGGCTTCAAATAAACTGTAGTATGCTAGCGTTTTATTGCATTCATTTACATTTAATATCATATTATGAAGTGCCCAATCCACCTGTTGACAATTCAACAACCAATCAGAGCAAAGATAAGGGTTGTTTTCTCATAATTCTATGCGTCATATCCATTAAACACAACCATTTTTATGGTTATAATACTTTAAATCCGGCTATTTTCGTGGCCTGTGACGTCACGAACCATAAGATTGGTGGCCGGCGACAATAGTTGGATCTTTGTGCGCAAACTCACAATTCAAGGTAGCGTTCTATACGATTATACCATATTGTATGAGTGAGGTGCCTCGTAACTTTCCACTCCCTCTTTTCCCCCGCCATCTCCCTTCCTCCAACCCCTTACTCCCGAAATTGTATCTTAAATACATGCTTCCTAGGATTAAACGCGCTCTTCATACGAATTTGTATCGAGAAAAGAGCTTAATATGGAATATGAGCTCACCTTTGTTCCGTTGCGTAGCCAGTTTTAATGAACTCGCGTTAGTAAATTTTAACTTCCAGAAAAGGGGCCGTTATAAAATTACGTAAGAGTTCGTTTTTGGGGGTAGGGGCGGGACAGAATTAATCTTACATAAGGTTTGTTCTAATCGATGTTCATGGTGAGACAAAATCTAAAAAAAAAGGTCAGGAAATCAATGTAATAGGTATAATTATAAAATTTCATATGGATCTCATTTACTTATGATATGTTACACCTAATTTTATTGCAATTAAAGTATTCTTAAATTTCATAACACGTGCTTTATTTCTACCAAACCTTCCTTATGTCTACAAATCTATTTTTTTAGCACCGCGTCTTATTACCTATTCAGGTTATACGCCTATAGACGTACTAATTACACTAATGAGCTAGTGATTAGGAAGGCTTAATTGGAGGAAGTGCACCCGTATTTGTATGGGGGAAGAGTGGAAAACCATTTAGGAAAAAACCCTCAATGCACCCGACTGGAATCGAACCCTGATCTCCCCGACTTCGGCAGTCTAATCCAACACTAAATTAGCGCGTTAGACAACGCGGCCATCGAAGCGGGCTTAAAAATAATGAAATGGTTAAAATAATCTAATTTTACCAAATCGTAAAATATTACGTAATGTAGAGGAGGAAAGGGTGGCGGGAAAATCTTACGATTCCTTTGTGGGGTAGGGAGTCTAAAATTTAAAAAAAATCCTTACGTAATATAAGAACAGTCCCTAAATAGTAAAACTTACGAAGAACTTGACCCTCCTTCCGAACCACACCAACACCAGCCGACGTGTGAAACTTGCTTCCCCTCCTGTTTATTTAAACTTTTATCCCCATAAATAATTCAGGCAAACAAGCTTTTGGTCGCTGATCCGGAATCAATAGTTACATCACATAGACCACGAGTAACGGCGTTTTCATTAAAACGATAACGTGTTAATCCTAAATTACTATGCGGTGTTTAGCATTTTGTACGAGTTTTTTTGTGTTTTTTTCGAATATACTTTGAAACTATTATTGCTAGAATAACGGTAGGGCTTAGTTTAAAACTATACTCTCGCATTAAAAATGATAGGATTTTTTTCCCCCCACGTTTTAACAAATGATTTATAATAACGTCATGGGGTCATGATGATGTTTTATTTTATTTGAGAGGAAATGCATTTGCATTAGCTTGAAAAACCAGTGTGATGAATCACATGAGGTAACCAACCCTCCCTCCCAACCAGGCCGAAATTTATCCTAAACATTAACGTCACAGGTAATCCAGTTTGTTGCGAATCTGACGCCTTAAATGATGTTTCTTCGGTGCTAATTACATTTTCACAAAATGCTACTGTTTTTAATAAGGTTTACAATACAAGCTTACACAAACTACGCAATTAGATAATAATTTGACTCTTTTATTAATATTGAAATAAATAAATTAATTTTAATCCTATTTTTTTATTTTTTTTATTTTTTCGAAAGAGCAATTTTTATCTAACATAGGTATTCATATATTTTTAATTTTATATCATTACAATTGTTTAAGTAAACCAATATATATGTAAGTAAAAGGTTATTACTATTATGTTTGTGTCAAATATTTACAAAAACATGTAAAAAATACTCTTGTGTTATAAAATAAAGAGTTATTGGTTTTGTGTGTAATTTTTCTACGTGGGATGTCTAGGTGATTCTTGGCGAGGCCACTCTTTCAAAAAATAACAAAATTATCTACATATAGAGACGTACGGTGAGACAAACAAAACTCTGTTATCAAACCCTTTGTGAAACGTTTTTTTAGCACCGCGACTTACTACCCGTTTGGGTTATACGCATTATGTACTAACTACACTAATGCGTTAGGGACAAATAAGGTTGAATTTAGAAGAAGCGTACTCGTACTTTGGTGGAGGGAGATTAGAAAACCATTTAGTTAAAACCACCCTCACTACACCCGATCGGGATTCGAACCCTGATCTCCCCGTCATCGGCAGTCCAGTCTACTACGAGGTTGAGTCTTCTGGCATTATCTTACTTCTTACTAATATTAAAAATGCGAAAGTTTATGTGTTTGGATGTTTGTTGCTCAATCACGTCAAAACTGCTAAACGAATTCGAATGAAACTTTGTAGGTAGGTAGAGTATGTCCTGGAATAACACATAGGACTATTCCCAACCTTTGATTTTACATTAATTTTACAATATTAATGTTTAAACTTTTCGTATATAAGAGATATATTGTGATTTTAATTTTACGAGTAAATATGAATATGATTATATTATTATTATTAGAACCGCGTCTTACTACCCGTTCAGGTTATATTATATATGCGAAAGTTTGTGTGCTTGTATGTTTTTTACTCAATCACGCCAAAACTGCTGAACGAATTCGGATGAAACTTGGTACGTAGATAGATGTCCTGGAATAGCATATAGGACTATTCCCAACCTTTAATTTTACATTAATTTTACAATACTAATGTTTAAACTTTTCGTCGGGCTTTTACATTAATTTTACAATATTAATGTTTAAACTTTTCGTATATAAGAGATATATTGTGATTTTAATTTTACGAGTAAATATGAATATGATTATATTATTATTATTAGAACCGCGTCTTACTACCCGTTCAGGTTATATTATATATGCGAAAGTTTGTGTGCTTGTATGTTTTTTACTCAATCACGCCAAAACTGCTGAACGAATTCGGATGAAACTTGGTACGTAGATAGATGTCCTGGAATAGCATATAGGACTATTCCCAACCTTTAATTTTACATTAATTTTACAATACTAATGTTTAAACTTTTCGTCGGGCGAAGCCATGACGGGTAACAGCTAGTAGGTGATAAATGAAAGGTTATTTTTTCCTTCGTTTACTACATGATTTAAGATCAACTAAATCACAAATGTAGAAACGAGTAAAAAATACATCAACTTCGTCTTCTCTGATTTGCCAGTGACGAGGGAGGTTGGGGTTCGAATCCTGAAAGGGTGTACTGAGGATCATCAAACACTTTTCTCTCCCCCCTTTAATTGGTTTATTTTAACATCCCTCCATGTAAACGTGGTTACACGTTATTTACATTCTACA
Organism: Timema genevievae; assembly: GCA_902155825.1. NCBI lineage: Eukaryota > Metazoa > Arthropoda > Insecta > Phasmatodea > Timematidae > Timema > Timema genevievae. Next base: position 231,206 of record CABFWO010000793.1, on the reverse strand, counting down.
GAGTGTCTATTGCTCAATAAACTCTTGAAATTATGTTTTGTTGATGAAAGTAATTAAAAAGTAATTAAATTAGCTTTAAAGTCATGGATTTTTGTGAGTCAAGATCATTTTATAGGTAAAAATGGTATATTTTTTAAATATACTTTGCTCAAAATAATTTAAATTTACAACTAACTACCCCAGTGACGACATAGTTCAGAAATTATAAATCTTAGAAATCAGAATCTATTAAACTTTGAATGAAAATCTCAGTTCGAGGGGATAGCTATTCACTTTTTGGCTTGTGAATATTTATCAGTGTAAATATACTAAAAAACTCGAAAATGTAGTAAATTGCGGTACACACTAAAATAACCAATCTCAACTTGACTCTAAGCACTAACACACCTTATCACCCATGAACAAAATAGAAGGAAATAAAATTAGTAGTTCGGCCCGCGAGGCTTCTTGTTTACCTGCCGAAAACACTTCCCCTCTTCCACTGACGAGTATAGATACTCACATCACAATTGGTGCATGGACTGTATTGGCTTGCGTTCCAAAATCAACTTTTTTTTGTTTCTTCTTTTAGATTGACATATACTTCCACGATTTTTTTTTTAGTATGCAACCTGTCAAGAAGATTCCTACAGGACATTTTAGTTACTAAATCAAATAGTCTAAGTCGTAAAAGATATTAAAAAACTACTTTAAATATATTTTTTATCGTCGACGAACATTAACATAGAAAATCCTATTTTGACTTCCCGCTACTTCATAGGTAGACAACGTCCTTAAATTCAAGAGGAAACTTTTGGCGGAATTTTGTTTAAAAGAAACTCGGGAACGGGATGCGCCATCTCGCTCAAAGCACTCTATCCTTCTTCTTAAAGCACCTTCTAGTTTCTGATGGCACTTTGTGTTGATTATTTAAGAGCTATCTCTGGCCACTAAAGAATGGGTTCCGCAGCGCTATTAAGCGTTATTATTCCTCGGACGATCACCCTTTCTTGTCCCGAGTGGGTCGTGACATGCCCGAGACAGGGCTGCCACGAACCAGCTTGGCCCGGGAAAAAAAAACCCATGACTTTCTATGTCTGGAAAAAATACGGAATTTTTCAAAATCTAGTAAACATATTGGAATATTTGAAGAGTAGAGGAGAAAACACATTTATCATAAAAAAGTTGAAAGAGTTCAAGAATTAAGTCGATAGTTCCATTTTTTTTACCACTTAGCCACCACTATTTACTAACCACCCTTCGTAAATTTAGCTTTTAAAACCCGAAGTCTTTTAATCGTTTGGTTTAGTGTTTTTTTTAATGTTTAGACACATTTTAATTCCTTGGAATCTCTCTCACTTCAAGGCCATTTCATAATATTTTTTAGGTTATTTTTTCAAGTCTCTGGACTATAGGCGTAAGAAGGTGGGGTTTGGGTTTAGACTCCAGCCCCTGGATATTGTTTGACCCACTTTGGAATAATTTAAAGTTAATATATATATATATATATTAACTTATATATATTTTTTTAGCACCGCGTCTTAGTATCTCTTCATGTTATACGCCTATGTAGGGATTTGGAAGGATTAATTTACGGGAAGTGCACCAGCATTTGCGTGGAGGGAGAGTGGAAAACCGTTTAGGTAAAAAACTCAGTGCAACCGACCGTAATCGAACCCAGATCTCTCCGTCTTCTGCAGTATAGTCCAACCCGAGATTGACGCGTTAGACCATACAGCCACCGAAGCGGGCTATACGTATATAAACTTAATTAAGGTATATTATTAAATATCATATTCTGAAAATTGAAAAATGACACCTGGACACGGGAATCTAACCTGGGACCTGGTGTCCAGGTGTTATTTTTCAATTTTCAGAGTATGATATCTAGATGGAGTAATCCTCACTAAAAGCATGAATAATAGCTTTGGCTATTTGATTCTTATATTATTAAAGCTATAATATTATAGGTATATAAAGGGAAATTAGTGTAATAACCCGCTTTGGTGGCTGCGTGGTCTAAGGCGCTATTCTAACAATATATTATATTGCCAATGACGAGGAGTTAAGAGTTTCGAATCTCGGTTGGGTATACTGAAGGTGTTTTTTCTAAAATAGTTTTCCACTCTCTCTCTCTAGTACATAAGCGTATAAACCAAACGTGTAGTAAGACACGGTACTAAAAAAAATGAACATAGTATATTATTATACATTCAAACACACAAAAAAGTTTTTAATATAATACTACACGTGAAGAATATCAAACTCAATGGTCATGTTTGATTTGATATGTATCTAACATACTATAATGACACACGTCCACGTCAGATATGTCGGCTAGAAAATATTACTTGATCTACTTTCACGTATTCATACGTCATGTCATGTGATTTTCAACTGGCATTCTTGCTATAAAATATCAATACCCATAAAATAACAATAATAATATAGAAAAAATAATAACAATGTTGACCGGACAAAAATGTGTGTATTTTATTAAAGGTGTTCCAAAATGTACCTACATTCGTAAGAAAATCAAGCTGTACATATATCTTTATTTTAAGATAAAAGAGAAAGTCTGTGCGGCGCGCCGTACCATTTATTTGTTTATGCCATTGTGTTGCGTTACAACTGCGTAAATTTCCCATCAAGGTCAAATCATTACATTTTAAACACTAGTAACTACGACTTGTCAATAGTCAATTTAAAGAAAAATGAAATATTACGTCTCTATACTAATCAATGTCTGAAAGAATGGGAATAACCTTATAAAAAACCTGGAAAAAAAATCACCTGGGGAATTTAGTATTATGAAAAGAGTGGCAGCCTGATACATATTTACGTCTTTGTTCGGGGCACCCCTATGTATATCGCTGGCTTGTGAGAATATTTGCCAAGATAGTAAAGATACTCTAAAGGAGCGGGATGGAACAAGATTAACTCATTTATTTCACGAGCGCTCGAACGCACTTGCTTCAACTATGATTCCTCTTCCTACACTAGCTCACTCCACGGCGAAAATAAAAAAGTAATTTTGGATATAATTTTAAAAAGCAACGCAAGTGACCTATATTTAATTTATTCTTTAGTTACTTTTTCCCCTTAAATATAAAGGTAGATTCGTTGGTAAATTTAATTATATTAATCTCTGAGAAAATGAGATCTAAAAGTAAAATTTAGGTAGGAAGGACCTTTAAGAAATAGTACACTTTTTTTTACTGTAAACATTGATAGCCTTTTACTTAATTATTAGTGCTATTTCATACTTTGACTTTGTGATCTTAGTAGTCATAGCTCCTGGCTGCAGATCCATAAGTCCCGGGTTCGATCCCCGTCTCTTGCAGAATTTATCTGGGAAGTTATGGGTCTGGAATGGGGTCAAACTCACTCTAGTGAGGACAAATGAGGAGCTAACTGAATGAAAAAGTAGCGGTTCTGGTATAGAAAACTGAGATTAGTGTCCGGAGGGTTTGTTGTGCTGACCACTTGACACCCTCTATCCGCAAATGTTGGAACTATCATCGCTAACAGCGGTGGCCCCTCGGTCGTTATAGCTCGCTTGTGGGCTCACGCCATGAAGTATAACTATTGATAATACAATTGGTGACCTGGTGGTCTAGGGGTAAGGTGTCAGACTTCTGTGCTGAGGGTCCGGGGTTCAATACTCGGTCCCGGCACAGATTTATCTGATTGCCAAACCCTTCCTTCACCTCTGACAAGACTTGTATTAATCACAACTTGTGAATGTGAGGAATGCCAGGCCTCCACCGTGGTTCGGATTCCACGTTAAACTGTAGGTCCTCCATTTCATCTCACAATCACCCTACCATTGCACATTAGCGTAAGTGCGTATAACCCGAACGGGTAGTAAGACGCGGTGCTAATAATAATAATAATAATAATACAATTTGTATAGGAAGAGCCTTATCTGACAGCTAGAATACTACCAAATTTGCTTTCACATATTCATACGTCAAGTCATGTAATTTGCAGTTGTCACTGTTGACATAATATTATCAATACCTATAAAACACTCGAAGTAGACTATAGTGTTATTAATTTTGAACGCAAAAAAAACCAACAGATAGGGGCATATGTATTTATAAAAGTGTATTCTTAACCAAAAAACTGTTTAAGGTTAAGTTCTTAAAATTCAACTTGAACGAGGGGAAATATTTTCGAAACCACTTGTCAATAAATTAGGATTAGCCCAAATGAGTAATTTACGTTTGAAAATAAGATAATTTAACCGGCCTAGCTACGCGGCCACAATACGTCAATTATTCAATATAATGTATTGCCTGTGAGGAGCAAGTTTGAGGTTCGAATCCTTGCTGGTTGGTTACCCGTTTTTGATTTATCACTGTGGTTTTCCCTACTTCTCTATATGCCGATGTGGATACAGTTCCTATAAACGCCATTCCTCATCTCTAGATCTTAAATAAAAGCTGTTAGTAACCATAGTGTTTAATATAGGCCTGTATAAAAAAACTACATAAGTATTGTAAGATTCATCTTAACGCGGATTTGTAGAAACACGGTTCCGGTACTTTGACTAGCAACGCCATCTATAAAGCACCACGCAATAATTTAAACATAATAGATGGCGTTCTTAGTAATCTGACACACGGTACAGCTGATAGTGTCATCACCATTTTGCTTGTTGTTTTATTAAAATAAAGTTTAATTATCTCAAAGTGTTATTTTCCCAATTGAAACGTACATAAATGTCAAAAACGCATCGTATTTAAAGCACCATTCGAATGGCGCGGTTTTTAACTAGCGCGGAAACCTTCTGAGTGAATTAACCGCAGAAGTCGAGGACTTACTGGGTTTTTTTTTGTTGTAATTCCCATTTTATTCTTCTTCCTGGCTTTCCACATGCTAGTAAAATATTAATGGATCGAGAAGATAAAATCGACCTTAACGAGGTTACATCAATCCTCAAAACGTCCCCCTTTAAAGTGTTGATTAGCCGTGATAATTGAGTTTCCTCGCCTTTCTTCCGTTCCACTTAGGTTTTTTTTATCTCTATTTTACTATTATTATTGCGTCTTAGTGATAGAATCTACGGATCACAATAGAGCGGTGGCCGGCTCGAATTATCGATCAGAGTCCTCCTTCCTTCTCAATCCGCCCTAATGTTGTACGGGACATGTCTACAAAGGAGCGACAGTAAAGAGGGTTGGGGTAAAGGAAGCACTTCCCGTGTGAAGTTTGAATAACCTTGATGCGTTCCTTGATTATATCGAGGCTACTCTATGTGAAATGAGCTCGTGCTGTGCTTTGTGGCCAGCCATAGAAACATGACCATCCGAGTAATAAGCGCGGAAATTATTGCTAGTTTAGCAGAATAGCAGGCGGCTTCAAAACAAGTCTACGGTAGTTATATTGCGTTTGGGAAATAACCTTTGTTGATAAACAGAAGGTAGTTAATGGCTGATTAAGGATTTTTTTAAAGGGGGTAATAGGTATGACTATTATATGCTTATAAAATAATCATACTATTATTTAGGCCCACTTTAAAGTAAACCTGTAGGCCTACCTATATTATAAATATAGTATTTTAAATGTTATTGTGACTCAATAATTAATTTATAAAGCTCATTACTCTTTCTTTCATTCTCCGCGTCTTACTACCCGTCCGAGCTATGCGCATATCAACTAATAACAGGATAGAGTTGAGGCAGGTAGAATATTGACTAAACGCGCTCGCATTTGCTTGACGGAATAACGGGTTGTGAATAAACCTGTTTAGAAAAAAATATACAACACTACACCGTGCCGAGTTTTGAACCCCGACCTTCCCACGACCGGAAAACCATACAAAAACATTTCGACCGCGTGTCCAACAGCGCAATATAAAGAAAGTAGTCCAGAGTGAAAAAATGTACCCGCATCAACAACTATAAAGGATGGGAAAAACACCCTTAAAACGCTCGGCAAGGATTCAAAGCTATTTTTCACGAGAAGGTGAATCTAACGCCTTGAGATATAATCTTGGTCGCCGCTGCGTGGTGCGTTTTGACGCCAGAACTAGCTATCAAAGACTATTTAAACCCAAAGAAGCATAATATTGAAGGTAGAATTTGAACTGGCGCCAGATTTCGCCTCACTGCAGGATTAAAAATCGTATTATAAGGGTAGTGGGCGTCGGTAATGGGGGGAACAAAGGTGTACAGGCCCCCTCATCACTCCCCCTATAATCTACTAAAATTTGACACTTCTAATACCGTAAAATAAACAGTGAATTGTTTTAAACAAAAAATTAAAAACCCACGTTTTGAGCAATGCAAGGTAACTTTTTCATTTTCCTATGACTTGTACAGTATAATTAATTCCATCATATTATTCGTGTTATTAGGGGGATGGGGGGATGGAAATAGATGGAGTTTACGATTACAGACCCCCATTGGATTGTCCTGTATGTCCCCATACCCTCTTCGCCAGACTGTCGAACTCATCATCACCAGTCCTATTTAGGTACCAGAGTGAATTCAAAATAATTTAAATAGCTTGGTTACACATTACATACTGGATAGCTAGAAACAGAACAGCTGAAACAAAATTATAAATTAATATATATTTAGCAACGCGTCTTACTACCCGTTCGGTTTATACGCTCTAAGTACTAATTACTTTAATGGATTAGGATTTGGGAAGGTTGAAGTTAGAGGAAGTGAACCCACATTTGCGTGGAGGGAGAGTGGAAAACCATTTAGGAAAAACCACCCCCAGTTCACCCGACTGAAATTCGAACCTCGATCTCCCCGTCCTCGGCGGTCGAGCTCAACATGACTAGCGCGTTAGCCAACTACGCCACCGAGGCGGGTCAAAATAATAAAGATTTTATCATATCAAATCAGGCAATTTATCCTTCCATCCAAACCCAGCCAAGGTTGGAGTGTAGGGCGCACGAGTTAAGGGAAGTGTTTTTCATGTTTTTTATATTAAAACTTTTTTTTGGTTAAAAGAAACCAAATATTTCTCCAATAGAAACATAAATTCTAGATTTCATCACATGGGGACATCATTCGTTGAATATATGTCAAGAGCAAGGTTCGGAATTTGATGATGTCTTCTTTTTATTGGTTCATCACATACAATGCTCATAAGCACATAAACTATGTTAGATGATCCCCTTGTTGTAGAAATGTATATTTTATGGTTCATTTTTTGGTCTTTTTTTTTCATTTTTTGTCATTTGTCAGGTGATATTTTCTTGGTTTACGTAATTTTTTAGTCTTTTAAGTCATTTTAAGGCACTCACATTGAATAAATACATTTGTTAAATACTATCGCTATTTTATAAATTATGCTTTTATAATTTAGACTTTAATACTGAAACTTAATTTTTTTTTCCTCCAACACACATCAGTTGTGGGAATGAGAAGATAATGTAGACCATGAGCTTTGTACTCTCTTTGTTTGTGTGGTTATAAAATATACTTTCCTGGTGAGACTGCAACTACAGTAGCTCCATGACTTCTTTTGTGCTGACTGACAGCTAACAGCTTTGAAAAGTTACCAGACCAAATTATGTATCCCTAAGCTGAACCATATGATCTACAAAAACATGTGTTTAGCAGCTGTCACTTCTGACAGTCAAAATTTAGGTATATACCTAAATGTTGACTGTCAGAAGTCATGGAGCTACTGTAGGCTGGAGAGGGCTGCGTTGGGGGGAGGAAGCAATTACTTCTGAAGCGGATATTTGTATATCAATGTTATATTTAGCAGAATGCAAGAGTATATTTTTAAAAGGTTTTTCGTTGCATTTTACGTTTAGTTGCTTGCATTTACTAGAAGTTTTTTCCTTCATATATTTAGGTCATTTTTTTTAGAATTTTTAGATAATTTTACAGTCGGATTCGGGAAGACAGTTTTGTGTTTTAGAGTCATTTCAGTGTTGCTTTTTGTTACGCCGCGTGGGTGACTGCTATCAAGCAGAGCGGTTCTCATTCACACACGTGCTTAGTGTAAATACATTTCAGAATACATTTACTCTTAAGAGCCAACTCTAATTTGAGGGTTGGAGGGGAATGTTTTCCATGTGGTCCTAACTTATACATACCAAGACGTGCCTCGACGCTTATCATAAACAAAGATTTTCCCCTCGTGACGCAACGTGCTCTGTTTCTTGCACTCTGATAATCTGACAACGTTGAGCTATTAACGAAGAAGGCATGAGGGGAGAGGGGTTTTCATCCCTATTATAACCTTGAAACACACAAACAAATGACGACGAGTATAGAGGAAAAACTTTTCAACTGAAGATAAAAAGTTGTCATTAAATTTCAGGACATCCTTGACAGAAATCCAAGAACTAAGGGTGTGCGAGATCGCGTTTTATCGTTCGAGGCGAAAACGGGAACGAGACTCAACAATCGAGATGAGATCGGGAACGAGAATTTTATAATCTCCTACCTCGAGACGAGAACGAAAATTAAAAATGTATGTAATTAACTATTTATAATACTATACTAAAATATTGTCCAATATTTAATTTGTTAAATGAATACCTAGGTGATACATAAAATAAATCAATTAATCAAAATAACCTAAATAATTAATAATAGCAAACATAAAAATGTGTTACCACCCATTGTTTTATTTATTCAGGAATGAAAGAACTATTCCCGAAATTTTCGAGATTATAGCATCTCTGTCCCGACAGTCGGGTCAGGAACGGGAAATGATGTTCCCGAGAGAATCCCGAAATTCGAGAATTCCGCACACCCAGAGTTTTTAGGTGCATCAAGTTAGGATGCAACCCGCTTCGCAAAATAAGAGTTCATCAAGTAGAAAGAGCGTACAGAGCTATTTTTTCTAATGGTGGCCTGCTAAAAAATGTTACTACACCTTTAGATAGTAAAAGTTTTTAGACGATACATGCAGTCGCAGTGAGCGTTCATGTTGTTTTGCAACTGCAATGCCGTTTTTATTAATAATAGGTTAATCTGGTTTCAGGAGGTCGGTTGCTCCGTCCAGCACGCTGTTTCCCCCTCAAGCGTGGTCCAGTCCAGCCTCCACTATTCATCACGCGCCGGATCTCGGTGTCTGGGGGATTCCCCCCGCCCCCGCGCCGACCCCCTGCCTGTACGGCGGCGGCGGCTATTTCTCGCGCGGCAAGACGCTCCCCAGCGAGACGTGCAAGCAGATGGTGAAATCGGCGGCCATGATCCGGCAGTCCAGCCTCACTAAGCTGGGGGTCATGCTCAACACTGCCGTCAACAGCAAGCGATACAGTCAGTATGAGCCTTCGCGTCCAATAATGTTATAGTTTATCAAAAAAAGTTAGATGAGTAGTAGCCTTAGCGTCCAACAATGCTATTGTTTCACATAAGTTTAGATCGGTAGGCCTAATATCCTTAGCGTCCATCAATGTTATAGTTTCACAAAAAAAAAAGTTTATATCAGTACGTAGTAGATTTAGCATCCAACAATAGTGTAGTTTCACAAAAAGCTTAAATCAGTAGTAACATTAGCGTCCAATAATGTTATGGTTTCACAAAAGTTTAGATATGTAGTAGCATTAGCGTCCAACATTGTTATAGTTTCACAAAAAGTTTAGTTATGTACAGGGCTGTCTTAAGGTAAAAGTCGCCCATGGGCAAATGCTGGCTAAGCGCAACCCCCCACCCCACCCCCGCTCTCTTTTTTTCTCTCTTCTACAGTAGCCCCATGGCTTCTTTGGTGCTGACTGACAGTTCACAGCTGACTTCTGAAAGTCAACATTTAGGTATATACCTAAATTTTGACTGTCAAAAGTGACAGCTGCTAAACACATGTCTTTTTTGCAGATCATATGGTTCGGCGTAGGGATACATTGTTTGGTCTGGTAGCTTTTCAAAGCCGTCAGCTGTCAGTCAGCACCAAATAAGCCATGGGGCTACTGTACCAACATTCACTTGCATCCCACATCTCAAATGATTGAATTCAGGCCAAATTTACTACCAATTTCTACCAAGGGCTCACGCAGAATTTTTCTCCAGGTGGTGGGCAAACCAGGGAGTATGGGGGGTATGGAATATCCCCCAGTACGGCGGAGAGTTCGGGGGTCCTCCCCAGAGAGAATTTATTAAATTGAAACCTGAAAAGAAGTTTTTTTAAGGCAATCCTTGTCTTTTAAAAATAGTATACACATAGAAAAATGTTTCAAACTTATAATATCCACGCAACCCTAGTATCTCAGGGGGGCAATTGCCCCACCTGACCCCCTGCGTGTGCCCCTAACTTCTACTTATGAAGCACATCAGCTAATCACAAAAATGTAAAGAACTTTTTTAAATAGGTAATAGTTAAAAGAAAAACCGCACCAAAAATAAGCAAGAGTCATTGATCATTCCACTCACTATCTATATATTATAATCCCCTCAGTCTTTATTTACAAGTCCACTTTGCTAGATTTTACTGCAACAAAATTGTGAATTAAACTGTCTCACAAAATAGTATCCAACGATTCAGCATTTATAACAAAAGAAGCCATCCATGAAAGTCTCTCTTCATTGGTTGAGTTTTGTAAGTAGTTCTTCACCCTTCTCAGAACTGAAAAAGATCGTTCAGAGCTTGAATTGGTAGAAAGAATACACACACAAGAATCTGGATGAAAGTGTCTACATTCAGATAGGTAACGATTAGGCGTTTGTTTCGAATAGTTTTAAAAAAATTTCCCGGTGACTCTTCATCCAGCTAGTTCTTTGAGGAACTCCTGGAAATGGACACACTCTTCAATGAATTCACTATCCACATTGTCGGGATATGCTTCAACGAAACAGCTTTCCTGGCACATTCTCTAATATCATGGAGTGGCATCGAAAATAATTTACTAAGAAAGACAAATCTTAAGTCGAAATTTGAATATGCAGATATTCTGCATGAAAGCTCCACTACTAGTTTATCAATGGTAAACAAAAATGTGTTCATCCTGATATCTTCCCTGCAGTCAAAAATCGTGTAATTGGTCCTTATTGACCTCATCACGCTGTAGTATTCCCCTCTTTACTCTTTTTCTTTCATGTCCATACTCTTCACAACCATCTATTTCCCCCCCTTCACAATCATAGTAGTCAAATATATCTAGGAGCCCTTCCACATAACTTCTTAGTAAATTATACATCAAGAAGGATTACATCATTCAAACTAGTAGTAATACTTTGCGTTCTAGAATCTCTGTCCAAAATTTGGTTAATAAAGAAAGGTGTGGTAGAATGCCGTCAGTGCTCTGCATGCATTATGTCTTGCAAACCACCGTGTTGTTGACAAAGGCTTTGGCAGCTGTTTGATGTCAGCACTACTACTTAATTTAATTTCACCTTGGAGAATTTACCATCTGCCTGTGGACTCACTGAAGAGTGAGCATACCGTCCAGTCACTGTATTCGAGAGATTTTATGAAAATGGTAACATTAAAAATATGCAATTACTTCCACCAAGCGCCCCTGGGCGATTGCCCCGTTTGCCTCTCATGTTAAGACGGCCCTGATTATGTAGTAGCATTAACGTCCAATAGTGTTATAGTTTCACAAAATTTTAGATATGTAATAGCATCATTGTCCATTAATTTTATAGTTTCACGAAAGTTTAAATATGTAGTACATTAGCGTCCAACATCAAATATGTGCCATTTTCTATTAATATGGTACTTTTTTTTTAGGTAAGAATATGGAAGTAATGAATTTTTCTCGATACGCGCGCCTCAACTCAGTATTTATAATTTTCAATTTGGCCCATAAGCCCAAACGAGTTTGACACCCCTGATATATAATATAGAGCCATAATGTAAGCAATTAAGCTAAGTACCTATAATTTTTGTGACGTAATTTTTACATCCCTTATGCTGGTAATTAAGAAACCCACTCACCCCACGGGGGAAAAAACCCATGGTCAATTAGGTAGGTAATATGATTCGAACGAGACATAGAATCTTGGTGCGGTTTTTTTGTTGTTATATCTTTAAAAAAACCACTAATTTAGAAGGTGAAACAATTTTACCTTATTTAAAAGCTACATCAAAATAAAAAAGTTTTTAAATTAAAAAACTATTGTATTGATTCCAATTTTGCTGTTGTCGGATAAAGAATACAGTAAACCTCACTTTGATAAGTTTCTTTAGTTCGAGTAAAATCTTGAAAATTATTTAGTTTGTAATTTTTGTAGTTTTAAATTCGATTTATGAGTTATAAAAATACATTTCAGCTTGGATGCAAACGCTACAAAAGTATTTTTAACCAATGTTGTAAAATACGTCCAATTATTTATTTATTCTTTAAATTACTCTACTATAAATAATTTTATTTGATTCTCCCAGTTAATTTTCAAACAAGCAACTACTAGCACCATCCAGTGACAATTTATAAAGCTATATTTAGTGAATATGTCTGCCGCTAGGATGTTTACTTATCTTTTTCTCCATTATTAACTAAAGGGAATAATAAACCTTGAAGCCCTTTTTTCCGACTATTACCTATATTACAAAGAAGATATAGTTTGTGTACAAGTTATTTGAATTTATTGTTTATATTATTTAAATAACATACTGAGTAATACATATAAAAATATCTATCTACTATTATAGAAATTTAAATTTTATGTTCAGCAGTCTACATGGAAATGTGAATTTTGTTTATCTTTGGTGTCCTAAAATCGCTCATCGTTTGTCTACTGTCGCATAGACTATGACGTCATATTCGTTGTTATGCACTCGTGAGTGCGGCCATTGCGTTTAGATATTTTATATTGAAATGTGACAAATCCCTTTTCATCGGTTTCCCTATCTCACTAAATACCTAATTATCCTGTTTGTTTAAATTTAAATAAATTGCGTAACACATCAAAAGTCCCCCCAGAGTCTGATATGGCCGGTGAGTAGTGTAAAAACATTTGACTTAAGAGCGACCTAATTGGCACCTCTATTTGTAAAAACAACGGTTACACTGTAGTTTGATTCGTTACAAAATGAAAGGTATATTCATTGTTATATTATGGCTGTAATCATTTGTATATTTATATTGAAGTGAGTGTTAATTTTTGTGGTTCTTGTTTCTTTCAGGCAATGGTGGTGATACACAATGGTGCTTTTCACAGGTGAAAGGGACGCTAGACGACGATGTGACAGAAGGCAAGTCGCAATTTAGTCCACAACCTGTGAAGTGTTTAGTCCTTTGTTTATATATCACATCGAGTTTCAGTGAAGTGATGAGTGAATTTAAATATATAGCAGTTGAAAAACGTCGTTAGTTTGACAAGTGCAAAATCTAGTTTCTTTGAAAAAGTTTAAAATGTATTTATAGACAACCACTTTACAAGTAATTAAAAGTAGGCAAAACTAGTTAAAATTAAAACTGTAATACGTATTATCTAATCTATGTTGAGGAATTTACTCTGCCATATCTTATATTTAAATTTAATAACGTTTATTTCAACATCCAATTTCAATGTCAAAAGAATTTTGTATTGGCCAATTAGGTTAAGGGTCTAGCATACATTATTAGAAGTTGATATAGTCTAAAAGCTTATACAGAGACTGAAGCATGTTTTTGAATCTAGTCCAATTGGTTTTTATTTCTTAATTTTAATTAGAAGTTGGTCGTTAAATCTCAAACATTTTTATTGATATTTACAAATCATTGATTTAATGCACAACACTTTTTGTGACGCCTATCCTTTTACATATCATTAATCTAAATTGTCTTTATATCAATTATCAAATTAGGTTCTTGGGAATTACATGTAATATCAAATACAAACTTTTTTCACTTTGTTTACCTTAGTTCATTTAGTAGTTGAGAGGGGGATAGTACACAAGAAGAAAGGATTCTTTACACTTATTCTTTGGCTGTGTCTGAATAGTATGCACACTACACACTACACACTTTTAGGCCTACACTTTAATTAAACAAATTTCTGGTGCAATGCCATAAAGTCTTTGGGGTGCATAGTGACGTTCAGACAGCACAGTACAACTAGAGCTACCTGGTGGCTACTTTTGTATTTCTTTGACAATAAGATTGGAATTTCATTGTATTTTGTCATGGTGCTGTAAATGTAGGTAGGTACTATATCAGTGGCATAGAAAAGTTGCAATGAGACATTTTGTAATTTTAATAAACATGCCTGGATGTAGACAAACAGGTAAAAAAAAAAAGATAATTTTAGATATTTAGTGTAGGCCTACTGTTTTTATCTTATAAATAACCTATTTATTAAACAACCACCAAAATATTTGTTCATTACGGGATAACAATTTTTATAAATAGGCCCCCTAACTACTATTCTTTAAACTTGGTTTCAAAGCAAAAATAGTTAAATACACAGGCTAATTGGGCTTCAAAAATTAATTTGCATACATTACCATACACAAAGATCTCTTGTTTAAAGCCATTCTAAATATTTCACAACACATTTGAAACTCTTCCAGAGAACAGACTCAATTGTTAAGTCCACGCAAAACACAGAGTTATACCAATAATACCATATATATATATTTAAAATAATTCTCCATATTTATAATGGGCCTTTGGCCCTTGTATGGACTGTTCAGACACTGCCTTTGTCATATTATATAATCTTTCAAACTAACTTTAAACCCATTAAAACTTAAAAGATAAAATGATAAGTTGATGGGATTTTTTTTGGGAGTAGCAGAAGCTAAAATTGTTTTGTTGTAATATTACCTCTAGTATAAATATACAGAATAACATTGACAGCAACACTTTTATTCAAATCTCTGACATATAATGGAAATTTTGAAGTAATCATGTTAACATGAAAATGCCATGTTAACACTCTTGACACCATGCCCTTCGAATTTATGGGAGGCCATTCTTACCAATTTCGCCAAGCCCGTCAATTCTACGGTGTCTTGAATTTAAATCAGCATAAAATATTTGCTCGAGTTTTCTACGTGTTTGGTTAGTGCTATGTATTCCTTGGACTGTTAGTTCCAAATTTTGGTCATAGGTGGCATTTCACTGCACATCTGAGTGGAGTTTTGATGACAGAAAGAACCCTGTATTTCACCCTCCAAGTAGCTCTAGTTCATTGAGTCTTAGCGTGAAGAACATCATGTGCTTCTGTTTCTTGTGTTCGTGCTGCATACATAATTACGAGGAGGAAAGGTTTATTTGATAAGGAAATTGCTGAAATAGTGAATTTAGCTGATGATATAGATGACAATGAAGATGAACAAAAAGAATTTGTGGAATTAGTGATAAAATATAGAATTCAATGCTGTTTACAAAAGTGAGCGATATGTTATAGTAGACCTACGCAAACGTCGACATGAAAATATTTTATATAATTACAAGGCCTAAATGTCTATTCAATTTTTAAATAATATGTGTTTGAATGATAAACACTTGAATAATTAATTACATATAGGCTATTATACTTTCTAATGTATAGACTAAGGTACATTGTGACATCTCGCGGGTAGGCCTATAGTTAGTAAAATATAATTTTATAGTAAATTTATTTACAAATCAAATAGCATTTAGAATTTGGATTATTCATTATGAGCCTATATGCATATTTTATTGTACACAACATTTATCACCTAAATTTATAACCAGATGATTGTGTGCATTTATTGCTTACAAATAATTGTATGACTTTTTGGTTTTGACCTTTTACACTTCTTTTACTAAGAACCCTAATAAGAGCACTTTTCAAGATATCACACTAGATTAATTATTCAAAACAAAGAAGAATGTAGCTCCAAACTGTTTTGAATGTTTTAAATTCAATGTGGAACTGTGGAGAAAATTCCTAAAATTGGCTGGCGTTTCATACATTTTAAAATTTTTAGTGTGTCCTAATTACATATATTTTTACATGTTTCTTAACATGATTATTTTTTCTCTTTGTTTGTAGCTGACATAATATCTTGTGTGGAGTTTAATCATGATGGAGATCTGTTGGCCACTGGGGACAAAGGTGGACGTGTTGTCATTTTCCAGAGAGATCCAATTGTGAGTCTTTTAAATACATTTTATACTATAAATTCATTAGTACCTAATTTGTATACATATGGAGGAAAAGACCGATATTACTGCTAGTGCTATGAAAAGAAACATTTTTTACAAAAACAATGACACTTTTGAACAAAAAAGTATACATGCCTGAAACCAATGCCCTATCCCTCAATCACAGTTTTGATTTATCAAACTTCTTCAAGAGGGAATACAGAGAAAATAAATGTAGTTCCCTAAGAAGGGAGGGGGGGGGAATTAAATAAAACTAAAGGTAGACTTTATATTAGTCTTAATTGCAGTCAAAAGGTAGGTACTATCATATGACTTTAATTGCAGTCAAAAGGTAGGTACTATCATATGACTGTACTACAGACTCGAACTAGATCTACTCTACTCCAGAAAACATAGTATTTTCTACTGGTTACAATCAGCATTACTAACTGGCAGTAAACGCAAACTACAGTAATATAATAACCTAATTTTAATTATCAAGTTTGACATTCCAATCATGAAACATAATTTATGTTTACAAACACCATAAAGAGTAGGTTTATCCCAACGGCTAGCACAGCCCTGGCTGCTAAATGATTTTTTTTTTAACTGTGACTATTATTTAGAGGTACAGTTAAATCTGTTTCTGTCTAGGTCTAAATAAAGATCTATCTTTTTTTAGATAATCGAACATAATAGAGCAGTCTAGAGCGCAGTAGTTTTCAACCTGGGAGACGTGAAACAATTAGGAAATAAAGTTAAAAATCGGCCAAAAACTTGATAATACTTTTTTTTAAATTTCAATCTCTTTTCCAAAGTATTAACTTTTTTCCTTGTGGTATTGGCAACAGTGGAGTGCCCTCTCACCATTAGGTACTATTCATAATGATACTCATGGAAATGGTCTTGAACAAAGTGCTGGGAAAACTTGGGGAGGAAAGAATGAAAGCTATAATGCTTGCCGATGACTTGATGGTATGGAGGGAGAAGGTAGAGGAAGCACAGGAATAGAATGAGGAAGTGAAAGAGTGAAATGAAATTAGCATGGCAAATTATGAAGTGATGGTAATGACAAAGAAGGGGATAAAGCCTAGTAAAGCTATAAAGTTGGATGGAATAGAACTGAGAAAAGTACAGAACGTAAAAATATTGGAAGCGAATGGTGGAAGTAAAGAGGGTCTAATGAGAAGAGGACAGCAAGGAGAGTTGTTTTATAGGTGCGTAAGAGACCTGCTATGGAGAAGAGAAGTGACCTTGAAGTGTAAGGAAGTGTTATACAGGGCATACTTTGTACCCATTGTCACATATGCAACAGAAACATCGACATTGAATACAAGAGAGTTTAGGAAAGTGGAGGCCATAGGAATGAAGTTTGTGAGTAGCATGTTAGCTGTTACAAGGAGAAACAAGATTAGGAATGAAGCTATCCGATAAATGGTGAGGGCATAGGGAGTACATGAGATAGTAGAGGAAGCAAGACTAAGATGGCATAGGCATTTAATGAGGATGGGGGAAAAAAGATGACGCCAAAGAAAATATTGGCAATGAAGTATTTAGAAAAAATACCGCAAGAAAGCCAAGAAAAAGATGGGAGGAGCAAAGTGTGCAAGTGAGAGGAGAAGAATGGAAGAAATTAAAGTAGGAAGAATGGTGGAACAATAGAGGAAGATGGAGGCATTTTACTAAACTGACCCGGCCACAGGCTGGAAACAGTTGATGATGATATTGGCAACGCTGCCTACCAGTTGTAATTAATCTAGTATGTGACCAGCTAAAAGTAAGATGCTTTTGCGCATGCACATGTTGATTTTTAAGCCCGCAAGCCTCGGATTTGTCCCTCAATTCTCTTTGTCCTCCCCCTCAACTACCATTGCGGCCACATGCAACATCACTGAATTTTCAACTCTTAATAAAAACTAAACCGTATTGTCAACTTGAAGTGGAAAGCGATTAGCGGTTTGCTTTATCAAACATTAAACCCAATATTCAAGAACTGATGAAAACAAAAGTGTCAACAGTGATTGATGCACACTAATTATCAGGGTCTACTACCTGTCTTACTACCTGTTAAGGTTATAAGTTTATGTACTAATTATGCTAATGATTTTAGGGGTTAAGAAGGTTATACTAGGGGAAGTGTACCCGCATTTGTGTGGAGGCAGATTGTAAAACCATTTTGGAAAAAAAAAGTACACGCAACCTAGATTCAAACCTCAATCTCCTTATAGTCGGCAGTCTAATCTTCTACTGTGAGAATAGTGCCTTAGACCATGCAACCACCAAAGCGTCTGGAAATTTGTTGATCTTTAAACAGCTCTTTCAGCTGAAAAGAGTTAGAAAACACTGGTCTAAAGCATTGATGAAACAATTTTGCCTTCCTGGATCAAAAACAATTTTATTTGAAAATAAGTTGGTCTTCAATAGAATTACTGTACCAAAAGAGTTGCTTTTATGCTGTAAATACTTACTAATTTCTCATATTGACATCTAACTTCTTGTAAGAGCAACCGATTTCATCACACAAAAACACTTCTCTTTTCTATATGAAACACAACCCAACAGTAATAAAATAGTGTTTTTGTAAATAGTTTAATAAATCCTAATAAATAACATAAATATAATATCATATTGTGTCAGCTACGTTACTTCTTGTCAAGAAAATAAAATTAATAAGAGTGTAGAAAGTCAATTTTTTTAAAAATGGTACAATATCAAATATTCTCCGAAGTTTGAATATTTAAAAAAAAC
The DNA here is from genome assembly GCA_902155825.1 of Timema genevievae. NCBI lineage: Eukaryota > Metazoa > Arthropoda > Insecta > Phasmatodea > Timematidae > Timema > Timema genevievae. Next base: position 212,515 of record CABFWO010000793.1, on the reverse strand, counting down.
TATTCACAAAAAGTTGGGCTAATATCATGCATAACTAGTCTAAATGACTAGGAATTAAATATAATTTACAAAAGAAAATGTTATATTCCAAACATGTTTTAGACATATTTGGTCCTGAGCTGATAAATTAACATGTACAGTAGAATTTTTAATTTTTTATTATTTAGCACCATGTCTTACTACTCGTTAGGGGTTATACGCTTAAGTACTAATTACGCTAATGGATTAAGAATTGGGAAGGTTGAATTTAGAAGAAGTGAACCTGTATTTGCGTGGAGGGAGAGTGGAAAACCATTTAGGAACCCCCCCCCC
>CABFWO010000793.1:183735-212166 GCA_902155825.1 Timema genevievae | reverse complement strand
CCCCCACAGTTCACCTGACCGAGATTCGAACCTCGATCTCCCCGTCCTCAGCAGTCGAGCTTAACACGACTCGCATGTTAGCCAACTATGCCACCGAGGCGGGTCTACAGTAGAACTTCACTAATCCGTCACCTGTGGGACTGGGAGTATGGTCAGAAGAAAACTAAATATTTACAGCACTGTATTAGCATATCGTGTTGTCTAGCAGTTCCAGTTTTGGATTTTTTTAGTGTTTTGCGACTTTTTAGTGCTTTCTTGCCATCTACCATTACTGTAAAAGATTCAATATATTTTCTATTTATCCTCCAGTCCTTTATTGTAGTAATTCCCACATTTATCTCCTTAGCAATTTTTTGGAGTGATTTCCTCTTTTCCAGTTTCTGTAGCACTTTTAATTTTTCATTTAAAGGAACAGAAACGTGTTTGAGCTTTACTCATGGCACTAATGTATGAAATGCAAAAATTACGTACACAAAACACAATTCACACACAACGAGTAATTACCAAGCATTAGACTCTAGATGCCGGCTCACTGAGGTATCACTGACTAGTAAACATTGGCGCTTCAACAATGGCCGGCCAGTCATCATCAAGTCGGTGCATGCATGCTCTGGAGCTGTGGTCGGACCAACCGAAGCGTTGGACTAGCAGAGGGCAAACTAGAGATTTTAGATTTTTGGTCATGATGATGTGTGTAACAGCAAAAATGATAAAAATTGAACTTTAATGTTCATTTTAACTTCACATATTTTTATTGGTGAAGTTTCATAGTTGTTGACTCTGGAATTTTACTTTTGAAAGAGTCGAATCTGATAAATATTTGAAGTGAAGTTTTTGAAGCTTTACACACTCCTAAAAATAAACAATCCTCTTTATACAATCTACACTTATTTTGTCTTAAATTTGATAGTAGCAAATGTATTATAATTGTACATTCAAAGTGTATTATTTATCTCATAGTTCTAGAATTGTGATGCCGGGATCATGATCAACTTAACTTTCACTCACTATTAATGTACATACCTAATTCAGTGACCATATGGTCTAAGGCGCTACTCTCGCAAAAGACTAGACTACCCAAGACAGGGAGATGATGGTTTGATTGCTGTACTGAGGGTGGTTTTCCCTGAATTTTTACCCACTCTATCTCCACATACATGTGCGTAAACTTCCCTTAAATTTTTAATCCCTAACACATTGAATAGTGTAATTAGTTGAGAGGAGTATAAACCGAACGGGTAGTCAGGCACAATGCTCTCTCTCTCTCTTTCTCTCTCTCTCTCTCTCTCTCTCTCTCTATATATATATATATATATACACACACACACACACACATGTAAATTAAAGGTTCCCATATGTGTTTTTAAATGGAAGCCATGACAAGGCAGTTAGCTTAACATACACTTAGGAGTTGTCCAGGGGAGAACTTAAGTTATGTAAACGTTAAGTGAAGGGTACCACATGTTTTAGCTAGCCAATCATTTTACGAGCCACATCAACAAGGCTATAAAAGTACTTCATCTCTTTGTTTAAACAATGTAGCCGACTTCTCATGTATAGTTTGCATCTCACGAACTCTAAAACGTTATACTTTATTTTGCATATTCAGTAGGGGTAAGTGAGGTGGTTTATTTCATTTGAGTCAAATTCTTGTTGAGTATTTCAAAAATCTCCTGAGTTTGAGACGAGTTCGAGTATAAAGTAAAATAGTATAGTTAAAATGTTCCAAAATACCACCACTCACAACAAACATAAACTGTAAATACCACATATTTAAAATGTGAGTTTAAAAAAATATATATTCCTAAAATAAAAATGACCTTCATATTTATAAATAATGTAAATGTGTTTGAAAAAATGGAAATATTGTTTTTCAAATTATAAATAACACTTTAAACAAACATGATTCAAAAATAGCCACAACACTCAAAAATAATAGAAAAAAATCAAAAACTTTCAACACTCATGTTGTTAGAGACACTACAATAACATTTACAAAAAAGCTCATAAAATTGTTTTAATGAACTAATATTTCAACATAATAAGCCTTCGTAGCTTTAATTATCCTGTAAGAAAACATAGGAATCGCAAGCAATTGGAAATTTGAAATGTTTCATATTTAATTTATTAATGCTTATGAAATTTATTCAATTTCTAATGCTTATAAAAAATGTTTAAACTTTAAAATGAAGAATAAATGATTAAGATAATATTCTAGTAAACATTAAATATTGTACATACTTTTTTTAATCAAAATGTGTTAAGTTTGGTAAAATATTTATTGCATTGTTGATCAACACGAATTTTAGATAGGTTAACCAACATAATTGTTTAATGCCAGCGTTGTTTGAGGACATTTTACATACCTTGTTCTAAATCAATCAATACATATTCTCAATGTTAAAATTTTAACATAAACAAAATTATAATTTAAGAAAGGGGCCATATAATAATAGTAAAAACAATAACTATCCAAGTATTTAGTGATTACTTAGATTTTCCTATTTTCATTCTCTAGTCATGACAACACAACTTCAATCGAGGATACTTAAAAATGGACAAAAATATTGAATTAATCACCCTTTCAAAAGTAGTTTTAGAGCTCTATTACATTATTAATGTGAAATTTGATATTGATTTTAACAATTTGTAAAGTTACCAAATGATTTATAGTTGGAACTCTTGATATCTAAATTAAATAGCCCATACTTATCATAACATTTTAAAAATTGATTTACATGTACTGCCTACAAACCCTTCGATCTCGATCCCAAACTTATGATAAGCTCGACTTGAAACTTAAAATCTGAGTACTCGCGGAGCCCATAAGTCCAGTAAAGCTTTTATTGCATGCAAGTGCAGCCAAATCAGCCCTAGATACCAGGTTTTCATTTTAGTGAAGAATTTGTTTTCATACAGTCCAAATTCATTGTGTTTTGCTCAAGTTGATACACCTATGTGAATCCCAAACACACACTACTTTACATTAAGTGAACATTACGTGAATGTGAAGTTGATCGTGATCCCAGCATGAGTCATTTTAATAATCCATGCACTATCTTGATTAAAATCTGTCTGGATGACATTTTGAGTCAAGTTCCACTTGACAGACCACTAAGTTAAATTTGTGGGGTTTTGTCTCAAATGTATTCAGGACTCTTTCCAGAGTTGAAATCATACATAAAATGTATGTAGTGGACTATGTTCTGAAAGCATTGTAAACACATTAAAATTTCGATGATGTCGATTATGGGGAAATAGGGTTCGATCCTGGTCGGGTGTACAGAGGTTGTTTTTTTCTAAATGGCGTCCCATTCTCTTTTCACGCAAATTTCACTACACTTCTTCTAAATTCAACCTTTTCACTCCTAACCTATAGCATAATTAGTACATAGGCATATAACCTTAACAGTAAGACGCATGCTGGAATAAAAGGTATAGGCTGATTTTGTTTGCTAGGAAGAACAAACAGTATCTGGTTATTAAAGTTATTATAGCATTTATTTTAATATATTCATGCATTAAATCCTATTAATGTAAATATATGGGTAGACCGAACAAATAGTAAAACCCGGTGGGCAAAAACTTGAACTAGTACAGGTTTGAATAATGCAGTTTCATGAGGACAAATGAGGAGCTATTTGAATAAATGAGTAGCAGCTCCAATCTAGAAAACTGAGATTAATGGCGGGTGAGTTTGTTGGGCAGACCACATGACATCCTCTATCCGCAAATGTTGGCACTATCATTGATCACTGGTGGCCTCTCAATCAGTATAGCTTGATTGCAGTCTTATGCCATGGATTCTTTTTAATCAATACAAAATAATTATTATATCACAAATTAAAGAAACTATGTGGTAGCCCCTAATAGCATCTAGTTTGTATTGTTTAACAAATATTCTTTGGTAAGTAATCTTTGAACTTTAGATTATTTTCATACATTTAAAAAAATGACACCTTGAGACAAAAATTGAACCCTGGACCCTTAGCTTAGCGAACTTTTTTTTCTATCACTGAGTACTCCAGGATTTATCCTGTGCTCAAGGTCATTCTTCATTAATAGTTTAAGGCAAAGTCTGTGATGTATGTGTGGCAATCACTGGCTACTTATTGAGCTATCATCGATACCACAGCCACCGGCGACTTGAGTGGCTTTATGCTGCCATTTGTACAAACAATATTTTACATGAAAGCAAATAACATGTAGAAGCATACGCTAGTACATTTAATTGATATGATTAGTGAAGCTTAAGAAATTAAAATGACCTTAAGTGCAGATATATTTGTAGATTTTGAAAATTAACACCTAGAAATGGGAATCGAACTCTGAACTCTTGGCTTAGCCAATCCTCTACCACTGAGCTTGTTTATGGGAAAAAAATAAGGAAAATAATTACATGCCCGTGAGGTCTAAGGCACAACTAATGCAGTAGACTAGACTGCCGATGACTGGGGGCTCTTAGATTGATCCCACTCAGGTGTACTGAAGGTGGTTTTTCCTAAATGGTTTCCCACTCTTTCTCCATGAAAATTTGGGAATGCTTATTATAAATTCAACTTTGCTCATCCCTAACCCATTAGCGTAATTAGTACATTTAAGCATATAGCCCAAATGGGTAGTAAGATGTAGTGCTAAAAAAACACTTAGGCCCAATCTTACAATGTCTCTTCAAAGTCCTTGTAACTTAACTGTCCGTAAAGTCTAACCGTTGGTTAAACTTGGCGTTGTGTTTTACAATACTATTTTTATGTGCTCGTCAAATTACGAACAGGTGCCTTCCATTAGTTATTATTGTTAATTTTCTCGGAGTGCTAGATTTGTTTCAAAGCTTTTGATTGGCTTCATTTTACCATTGAGAATATAAGCAAGTCATTACAACGTCTATGGAAGTGTTATGAAAACAAATCGATCAAAGCAAATCCAATTTATTAAGAATGTTTAAGGTTATCTGTTATCTTTTATCATATTTATTTTTCTGCTAAAACGTTTGTTGAAAATAATAAACAAGAAATTTAAATTTTAGCAAAGAAGAGGAAATTTTGCTAATTGAATTAATAGAAAAATACAAACAAACGATTTAAAATAAACCATTCTAATTGGTGTCCATTCACTTTAATAATTTCCAAAACTTTATTTTTGTACAAACGAAAACGTAAAATGATTCTTCCTTGTTAAAATTTTTAGGAAATTCTTTCATTCCAATTACTGTATCTCTTCGGTCTTTAAAGTCTGGGTTTCCTTAGAACTTGAAACTCATTTTCAAAGTCATCATAATCAAACAATAAATCACCCATTTCATAATACAAATAAATGTAACCTAACTTTAATAATAACAGTTGCCTTGAAAACAATATGGCGGCGTCTTTAACGTTGCTAATGTAGACGTTATGTTTGCTAACCGGAAGGTAGACCTCGCGTTAACTTTATGAGCACTTTTATGTGGACATTAGCGCTAACCAAACATTGTAAAATCAAAAGTAGTGGTTGTTATCACTTAACCTTATGTTAAGCCCTAACGAATAGAATAACGTGACATTGTAAGATTGGGCCTTAGTCCTCAGACCCGTTATTGAACACTTAACTGAATGTATGAATGGATTATAAGAAAGAATGTTAACATCTAGTTACTATTTATATTTAATATTATTCTATTATATTAATACTTTTATGTTTATAATTTTTTCAAAGATTCAGATTCGTAAAATAGTGGATTCGATCCAACTCTTATCTAAAAATAAATACCGTACCAATAAGATGTATTAATGCCATATATTTTCCAGTTAGAATAGTTTAAAAGTACCAAAGCAAAGTTGCCCTGTGGAGTGGAAGAAGGATGAAAGTTCAATTAAAAAATAATTAAAAACTAAATAAACACTAGTTAAATATAGAAGAAGGTAGAGGAAAGGGATAGAAACACACAAAGGGAACCAAACACATTATATCCGCTCTTACAATCAAAAGATATAGGCCCTTTATATTACCTTTTGCTTTCAAGTATTGTTTGAAAGAAACAATCAATTTTTATAGACTCTGCTTGTACTTCTATCTCTCCTAACTCTCTCTTTCTCATTCAATGTTTAATTTACTGCTACACTATTATGAACTTACTAAGTGTTAATTCTTACAGTTGTGTAATGTTAAGTTATTTACTCTATAATGACAGTCCTTAACCTTGAGTTTTGTATCATATATTATATAAATGGTTTTGCAAGTGTTTTCTACTCTGGAATCCATTTGTTTGTATATTATTTTCGGAGTATGATCATTTTCTAAAATTTAAACTTTTTTTAAGACAATGTTGAAATAGTTTTATTCTATCATTACAGAGATCTTATTCAACTAAAAGTAACTTTTCTGTCAATTATAGCAATAAGTATTATGACACAAGTGATCCAAATTTAATCTACTTTTTGACCTGACCCTCTTGGGTATAGATAAAATTTGGCATAATTGCTATATACATTAAAATTTAGGATTTCTCTTCATTAGTTTAAGGGCTCCAGATTTTCAAAAGTTCAAAAAAAAAAAAGGGAAGTTTGCCCTTCATTTTGATGAGAATTAGTGATAAAACACTTTAAGTGAAAAAAGTAACAATAATAAAATGGCATAGGGAAAATGTTCAAATCATCAGTTTTTAAAATGTGTGTACCGCATCACTTTGATTCTCTACGTCAGCGTTTTTCAACCCTGTGTGCCGCAAAGATTGTACAGGTGTGACATGGGAGTTTGGGGGAAGATATAAAAGAAGCAGGAAAAAATTTGAGAAATAAATATTTTAAAATCCATAATGAACACGATTTTTTTTAAATAATACAATTATTAGAATCTTAGCTATTGAACTTATAAACACAGTCTTAATTCTAGTGTTTTTAATAATAAGACTTCTCCTTAAAAAAACTTATGATGTGCCTTGACAATTTTAGCGCCTAGGTCACTGTGCCGTGAGTTGGAAAAGATTGGAAATCGCTGCTATACGGTTTTATTGTTTTAAGTTTGTTGTCAGAGTGTAATGCTACATCGAAGGTCAGATTGCTCCTTCGCTAACCTCTTGTTAATAGTGTGGACAGCCAAAGGGGCACATTAACATTAAATAAAACTGTGGAGCATCAAAGTGTTGCACTACAAATTGGCTTTAACGTAATTACCAGGTGAATGAATATAGAAGTCATTTTAGTTATTCAGTTAATTGAAATTTATTCAGCTATCTGGACTGATTCATCGTGCTGATCCCTTGAGCTATCGGGGCTGATCCCTTGGGCTATCATCACATATCAGTTTTCTATGAATTAAAAATCTTTTTAGTAACACTTTATGTGGTGGATAAAGGCCAAGCTACCAGGAATGGACACCAATAAGAGAAAAGTTCATTAGTGATGTGTGTATGTGTGCATTTAAAAAAATGTTGATCTACCATGTTTTTTTATTTGCTTTGCCAGAGTAAAAACTGCATCCCACGGCGGGGGGAGTATAATGTGTACAGCACATTTCAAAGTCATGAACCAGAGTTTGACTATCTCAAGAGTCTTGAGATTGAGGAGAAAATAAACAAAATACGGTGGCTCAAGAGGAAAAACCAGGCTCACTTTTTATTATCGACTAATGGTTAGTATGTGGGGTATTTTTAGGTTGTGTTAACAAAGCTATTGGCAACTTAATTCTTATTATGACAAACAGGAAAAGTGTAATGTTTGTAGAAACATATTTATGAGTGTAATAAGATAAAATGTACAGTACCTCAAGTTTCTTAAGTATATATATATATATATATATATATATATTTTTCCCCCTGGTGTTTGACATGAATTAAAGATTATTAGTTCCTTTGATAATCTTATAATAAACTCTAAAATACAGTTTAATTTTCATAGTAAAGAGCATTTTAGAAAATACAAATTTTTTATCTTGTTAACATTGATAACACTTTATCATAAATTTTACTAGTGTTAATTGATATATTGATAATCTTTATCAAAAGCAACAGCTGCAGATCACATGACTTGATGTATGAATATGTGAAAGTAGATTTAGTAACTTTTATATCTGTCAGATAAGGTTTTTCCTATAATATTTGAATGTAATCATAAAAAAAAAATCTGATCTCATCAGGATTCAAACTAGTATCACTAAGGGAAGGTGTGTCTTCCACAATCTTGGCTTGCCATAACACGAGATCAACATTTGTAAATACAAAAAAGTAGGATGTAAAACCACTCTCAGAAAATAAATAAATTTCAAGTGCACAGTTTAGGGGTTGGACTATTGACTCCTAAATCGTTCAAGTACATCTCTGTGACCAACTCTAGTGGCTATTTCCTTAGATACTTTTGATTTAGATAGTTATAAAGTACAACCGAGCTGGCTTAAGTATTGTCTATCTCATTGAGGGTATGGGAAAGAAAAACTCCTAAGTTAATAATCTTGATTATCATTTATTGTTCCCTTAAACTAGGATTTCCATCACCATGACAACATTTTGGACAAGTTTCTTTAAAATAGGTTGGCAGAGAGAAAGCTTGTGTATTTTGTTTGTTTTGGTTGTAATTTTAGATAAGACCATTAAATTATGGAAAGTATCAGAACGAGACAAGCGAGTAGAAGGTTACAATACTAAAGAAGAAAATGGTCAGATGAGGGATCCATTGGCTGTTACCTCTTTAAGGGTGAGTCTTAATAACATGATGGGAATATTTTTTTAAAGATAATTCTGACTACTAAGCTGGTAAGCACAAAGCAGATTTGTGTTGATTGCTTATTTTTAAAGATTCCTTCTGTGTAAAAATAGTCGACCAGACCAACACATGTAATATGGCACCAGAAAACATGACAAATCCACGAATTTAAAAAAATGTGTTTTATAGATATTTAGATTTGACTTGTGTGTCACCAACCTCTATAAAAATTATTGTCAGAATTCTAGTTTTGTGTACCAAGAGTGATATTTCCTAAACAGTTTATTCCCTCTTCCTTCATGCGAATAATGCTATAGTTCCTCTAAATTCTACCTTCCTCTTACCTGTACAATTAAGGCAACATGTTAATTACAAAGAGCAGTGAATTAAATACACCAAACAAGGACTCGAGGTGACTATCAAGAGGCTGTGATGACCTCCGACACAAGATTGGAAACTGCTGTTTTAACCCATCTCCCGTAGCCCTCGGCACTATCTGCTGCCCTTCCGCAACTACTAATTTATTAATACAATGTTTTCATATCTTGAGTACACCAATATTTCCAACATAAATGATTCTTTAAAATGTGGTAATACTTCCTATTTCCCGGTCAGACCTAAAGACTTCAATTCTGGTCCATCCCTAATAATTTTGTATTTTTATTGTATCTAGGTGCCGATTATCAAACCAATGGAACTTATGGTTGAAGCATCCCCTAGAAGAATATTTGCAAATGCGCACACGTATCACATTAACTCAATTAGTGTAAATTCAGATCAAGAAACGTATCTTTCTGCAGACGACTTGCGGATTAATCTCTGGCATCTGGAGATTACAGATCAAAGTTTCAGTATCCTTTTTGTCTTAAAATTTTATTGATTTTGATTTCAAGTTCAATTGACGAGATCTTTATCTTGTATGTAACATAACACTAATATCTTTCTTCAGAATAAACAAAACATAAATCTGTTTTTGAACTTACAAAGCTTCAAACAATAAAATAAAAATACATGTTTTTAGCAATAAAGGAAGAATGGCTCCAAATTAAACGTTGAGCACACGAAAGAAGAACAAGGCTTACGCATGTACCAGAAAACTGTAGGCTTCAAAATTCACCATTAAAATTGTGTTTTAATTGTGAGCTTTGAGGCCAACAGTTTTTGGTGTGAACGTCCTGCCCTTCTATCCTCCGCTCAATGTTTAGTTTTATTGTTAATAATAATAATTATTTATAGAGGTGTATGAGGTTGATATTTTTTTAATTTGTTTGATAGTGCTCTACTATTTTGGACAAGATCAAGGAGAAATTTTAAATCCCTGATTTTAGGATAGTTTTGGGAATTTAAATTCTCCTTTTTCTTTTGTATTTTTATATTACTTCTAATGTAAGGGAAAGATATTGAAGTTCTTAAACTACATTTATTAATTGTATTAAACTAAGGTAGGATTGTTTTTATATCTGAAAACGGGAAATTATTAGTGCATTGCAATAGATTTGTTTCTCTAGGTTTAGCATCCTATAAATTTTATCCAGGTTTATCACACCTTAAATGTATCTAGGTCTATCGCCCCTAAACTGTTATCTAGGCCTATTACCCCTTAAATGTATCTAGGTCTATCGCCCCTAAACTGTTATCTTGGCCTATTACCCCTTAAATGTATCTAGGTCTATCACCCCTAAACTGCTATCTAGGCCTTTCGCCCCTAAACTGTTATCTAGGCCTATCACCACTCGAATGTTTTCATTATATCATCATCACCACCAAAATCAACTGTTTCCGGCCTGTGGCCCTGTCAGTGTAGTAAAATGCCTCCAGCTTCCTCTCTCACCTCTCAAATCTTTTTTAGGTCTAGAAATTCGTGAATATGGACAATACTACACGATTGGGTGGATAAATATAATTTGATAACTCTTTGCAAAAAAATTCGTTCAACCCATAACTTTTGAGGAAAAAAAAACACATTAAAGTTAGAGGAGTGATGTGGCAACACTGTTCCTGGAGTTTTACTGTCACTGGCGATTAGACTTAAACAGGCTAGGTTGGTATTGTCTAAGCAGCACTGAACTACACACACGTAGAACACTGGGATATGGCAATGACCATGGGAGCATCTGACAGTCGAGCCGGACCTGCCGCGCAGCTGTACGCTGATCGCTTCCCCAGAAGACAAACTAATATTTAGGGCCGGCATTGATGGGGATTGATTGTGTGCCCCTATTGGCTACCAGTTGATTTGTATTCCTTGACACGGTTTTACCTAGGCTGCTGGAGGACGAACCATTGCTTGTGCGACAGAGGATGTGGTATAAATTTAAGAGTGCCCCTGCATATTATGGGGCACAAGTGCAGCGACTAATTAATAAATTCTTCTCAACCAGTGGATTGGATTTGGGAGGCTGGTGTAATGGCCACCAAGGCTAACATAGCTCCCACCACTTGAATTTTTATTGTGGGGTCACCTCAAAGCTCTGGTCTAACCACCTGATGAACCACTGCAGTCTCCTGAGGACATAGTGGTATGAATCCATGCGGCTGTTACGACCCGTCTACGTCGACATGCTTCACTGTGTGTACAACAAATATATATATTGTTTGGAGCAATGCACAGCCCTGCGAGGATCAACCATTGAACATCTACTGTGAATTCACATATACGTTTGATATAAGTTTCACATCGCCCCTCTCTAACTTTAATGTCGTTTTTCTCAAAAGTTATGGTAAGAACAGATTTTTTGCAAAGAATATTTTTGACCTATATTTACCCACCAAATTATGTGATACGAATCTGCTAATTACTACTAACCCTATATACATCCCAATAGTGAATCTGCCCATTTCACAAATTGTCAAAAAATTGTGTTCACTCTTGCCCATTTCTTCAACTGGAACTTATTGTACTATCTACCACAAGCTTAACTGAAATCTGTTTTAAGATATAATATTAAAATAACCCAACATAACTTAACCTTCCGTTCTAAAACATTTTAAATTAACTTAAGACCAAACCCGTTCTTTGTTTGTCCATTTCATGGACAGAGCAAAAACTCGTCTAGTTCATAAATTGGGAAACAATAGAGCTGCTCAGTTCATGAAACGTCAAGTCCATGAACTGGGCAACGCTACCCTATTCATGAACCAGACGATGTTTCACCCATTCCATGAAATGGACGAGCAAAAGAAGTTAGCTTACAGAATGGACATAAAATATAAATTCATAAAATGGCCAATTTTCCTTTTGGGGTGTAACTAACACACACATATATTTATATCTTGATTAGCACTATCTTGGTAATCTACCAACAAGTATTGAATATGATAGTTCTTAAAAAAATTATTATCAACTGTTTCCAGCCTACAGCAGGGTCAGTTTAGTGAAATGCCTTGTTCTTCCTCTTGCCTTCCACCATTCTTTCTCCTTTAATTTATTCCATTCTTCTCCTTTCACTTTAACACTCTCTGTTATCTACTCTCATCTCTTTCTTGGCCTCCATTGCAGTCTTTTTCCTATACAGTAAAACCTTGGATTGCGAGTAACTTGGTCTGCGAGTGTTTTGTAAGACGAGCAAAAATTTTCAATAAATTTTAACTTGATAAACGAGCAATATCTTGCAATACGAGCAGTGTCATTGGATAGGTTCTTTGTTAAAGTCGCACAAAAAGAAAAATATTTCAGTGATCCAACATATAGCAGTGATTCCGTTAGTGACAGTGAAAGTCGTCCTAAACAATAACCCACCTCCTCCTATCCTCTCTCTCGTCTACCTCACACCAGCCACCATTAAATTTAATTAATAAATTTGATTACAGTACAGTTAAATTTAAATAACGAAAATAAAAAAGGTATTAATCATTTATAGATTAAATATTTTTGGGTTGTGGAACGAATCATCTGAGTTTCCATTATTTCTTATGGGGAAATTCGCTTTGATATACGAGTGCTTTGTATTACGAACACGTTTACGAAACGAATTATGCTCGCAATCCAAGGTTTTCCTATATATTTAATTCCCAACATTTTCTTTGTCATCCTCTCCTTTTCCATCCTCATCACATGACCATACCATCTGTCTTGCTTCCTTTATTACCTCATGTACTCCATGGAGCTATTATATATATGGAGAGGACATCCCTATGCTGTAGCATTGTGAGAAAGTAAAGCTAGCCACGCCCCCCTCACGAAGAGACGGATCGAGACGCTGTATGGCATAGTTTGACAACCGGCCGCCGGTTTAATATGGAGAGCATAGGGAAAAAAGGGATGCACGCTCACTTGAATTAGAATACAATCTGCAGGTCCTTTTTTTTTTCTCAATAAGCCATCACAATTCTACGAATATGCAGGGAAGTAAAAATGCAATTATTTTAATTTGTCGAAAATTTCTAAGAAGAAAGTATGAGAACTCAGGTTGAATTTGATTAACTTCTTTTCAATCAGGATTTACAAATTTTGTAATTTATTTGTTATAGTTTTAATTTCTTAATTTATTTGTGAAATTAAGTTAAATAACTTTGTTGATATAACATTTAACAATAAAATATAAGCACTGCAAAATAAAAACCATCATTCCACGTCAAAAATAATCACAGACTCATTCATGCCTACAACTGTTTGCTAATAAATATCAGCAGCCACACGCCGCCTGGCATGATTCATACCCCCTCACCCCAACATTCCCCGAGTCAAAGTCTGCTTTAGTTGCGCGTTAAGATAGCCCCTCCATATATATGCATATAAAAAAATAGCTCCATAACATACTCCCTGTACCCCCCACTCTTTACCAGAAAACTCGATTCCTAATCTTGTTTTCCCTCGTGACGGCGAACATACTACTCTCAAACCTCAGTCCTTTTCCCTCATATATTAATGTTCATGTTTCTGCTTGTTTGGAAAAAAAAAATCTATATTTATAAAAAGATTAATTCATGAATTTTACTAATTTTGTTTTATAGATTGCAAAAAGTGTTGTCCTTAGCATTGTCCCTCAGATATTGTAGACATCAAGCCAACCAACATGGAGGAGCTGACAGAGGTGATAACGGCGGCAGAGTTTCACCCGGTTGAATGCAACCTGTTTGTATATAGTAGTAGTAAGGGCACTATTAGGCTATGCGACATGAGATCGGCTGCACTCTGCGATAGGCATTCAAAATGTGAGTACCAGAACCTTTCTAAAATTAACTGTAGCTTAGTACTTTTTTTTTAATTTGTATTGTATTCATGTGTATTTGAAACTTTATTCTAAAAAAAATAAAGTTAATCTTTAAATCTAGCCAAATGATTTTATAAAATCTGGAAATTGTTGAAATGAAAGATAAACTAATCGGTGGATATAAGTAAAGACATAATGGATGGATCATTTTTATTTCTTTTCAGTTTCCTTAATAAAGTCCAATTTTAAAGGGAAGAAAAACAAAACTACATGGCGTCAGCCCGCATTCGTGCTATAGCGACCGAGCAACCACTGTATGTTGGCAATGATAGTGTCAACTTTTTTGCAGATAGAGGGTGTCATGTGGTCGACACAACAAACCCTACGGCTGTTTCCTCATTTGTCCTCACAAGGCTGAGTTGACCTCATTCCAGACCCACTGCTTCACAGAAAAATTTGGAATCACCGGGAATTGAACCCGAGATCTCTGTAGCCAGAAACTCGCCTATTAAAACCACAGAGATAGCTGCAGATAACATGACTTTACATATGAATTTATGAAAATATATATCCTAATATTTTTTAGCAGACACAAATGCCTCTTTCCATAAAAATTTAACTTTATATTACATTTCTAACACAAAATATGAAACATCTTATCCAAGGGAGCCGCCTCGATAAGCAAGAAACTGCTGATCAGTCCTTTAGCTCTTAACGCGATATTTAATGGTACAATGCATTATTTCAAAGTATGGTTTTCGTCAAAAAGGTTTCAACAGGGCTCTTTTTCTTTAACAATCCTATTGAGTTTTAATTATAGAAAAAATGTGTTGAAATGTGACATTAGCTCATTTTTAATGACTTTTTAAGCATATTTGGTGATCTATGAGGCTAGGCTTGATGAAAAAGGGCTCTAGATTTAGCCTTCTTCTAACAAATACAGTCACTTTTGATAGGCTCACAACAGAAAATCTTAAGATATCTAAAAATAGTATTGAAGCAACAAGCTTTTCTCTCTACCTTGAAATAAGTGTTGTAGTTCTCCCCCGCCCCCTCCCCCTTATTGACATGACAAAGGGTGATTGTAGGTGAGGGTTGAAAGTAGTATAAGTTTAGACAGAACAAAGAATTACAGTGAAATCTCTTACTAGCAGACATCTTCCGGGACCAAAAATAAGTCAGTTATTTGGGAAAATTATTTTAAAATGTTTAAAATCACAGCACTCAAACACCGTCTAACCCATATGGGTCTACATACTGTGCGGATTAATCAAAATAATATACATAATTAGTGCACTCTGCAGCATTGTATGAAAGATGACTTATAAAAAAAATGGTATGTAGCATATTGTAAACAACAGATATGACAAAAAGTAAAGAAAATAAATTTTATTATTTAATTATGTTTAATTCGAAACCTATCCAGCCAACCAGCAGAAGCCTTAAAGAAACATAAACGCAATTCTTTAGCAATTTTCATTGTCTTTTCATGAATTAATGTCCTAGACAAAATGTTATTGGCTTATTGGCACTAGTGAGATCAATATATATGGCTTTATTTATGGTTTAAACCATATCAAAATTAAGATACAAGTACAAATTAGGGGCTGTGACCATAAAAAAAGACTTCAGATAACTTTTAGACGTGTTTAGTATTTAGAAATTTTTTTAGCCTTCGGCAGTTAGGGAGTAATGTTGCCATAAAAAATACTTCAGATACCTTCTAGAACTGTTTATCACTTATAATTTTGTCTAGCTTCCGGTAAATTGTGGGATGTATCCTCCAAACTCCCCCTCCCCTCTGAAATTATTGGCTGACTATGGCCTTGAGTGAGATAGAACCATTCAAATTTAACATTATCAACCGCTTGTCCTTAAAGTTTTCAGAAATGCCATTTACTTAATTGGTTTTCATTTTTAGCCCAAGATTTCAAAATTTTGTCTTTATTCTTCAGAATGTTACTGAATTGGGTTTTCCTCCTGTCAAATTTAGTGGCCAAATCCCAAACACTTAACCTTTCTTTCTCACTCACTTTCGCAACTTCTATTTTGTCTTTCAAAGATAAACACGTTTTTGAGACATTTTAAGAATCGACACAAGTACCACTTAAGATAAAACTGCAACTTAAAAGAATCAAAAGTTTATTCACTAAGAGTGTACGAGTACAGACTAAATATTTCAAACAACCCATACTAACGACTCGTAAGGGGTGGAAGCTATGACCTTGAAATACCTTAGTCATTTCTGTGTAGGCTATTTTAAAAGTATCGAAGTATTATAGCTACAGACTAATTTTAGTTTGATTAAACTTTGTAACATGTCTTTTATTTATGTCTAATTTTTTTTTTCTTTTTTCTTTTATTCAACCAATTCCAAGTAAAACTCCAAAATGTATGTATAAAAGATTTCTAGATTTTATATCTTTACTAGCTAGCTTCATCTAAACGGCCAATTTAACAAACAAAATATACCCAACTAAAATACATAATTATGTTCAGCCTTGACAGTTTTGCTGTGCCCGCTAATTTGAATGGCTGCCACATTAGATAGTGGATAGTTAAAGATGGCTATTACATGTTTTCCTAACCTTTATACCCCTACCTTATATATTGTAAATTTCATCTATTTCTTCAAAAAATATTTTCACAAAAAGTTAGTAGACGTTAAGTATGACTAGGCTATTATAGTACTGAACTGCCCATAATCCCGGGGTTTTGGGGCAACTATCCAATTATGTTTAATCATAAGTGGGCTTTATAGAGTATCGTTGGAAAGCTAATAAAGCAAGGAATATTTCATTTTAGGACAAACCATTTCAAATTTAAGCAGTTTTAGAAGTACAGGCCAAAATATAGGAAAGAAAATTGCAAAAAAAAAAATTTTTTTGAAAAAAGAAATGTGTGAAAAGTGATAATTTAAAAAGTAAAATTTTGAAAATAGCTATCATTTAAAAAAGAAACTCAAAATAAAGAAGTCGTTCTCGAGATATTAAGCTTTGAAAATTGCACTCTGGTCTCCATTTTGAATGGCCGCCATTTGGATAGCTACGCTTTCCGAATGGCTCTTATCTGTTTTTGTGTTACATGGAACTCAATAATCATGTTAGTCCTAGAAATTTCACATTCCCCATTTTTATCTACAAAAGTAGAGGCACAAGGACTACATTTTGTGTGCCACTTTTTCTACTATAGCAGATGGATTAAAGGAAGGAGATTTAAGCTCTATAATTATATTGGTTTATACTTTATTTGTAGAATTTGTTGGGAAGAAGAGTATTCAGCAATTACAAAATATACTACAACTAATTTAATATAATTATATGTCAAGTCTTGTGATTTGCAGCTGTCACATTGATAGATAATCAGTACCTATAAAATAGTACTAATGTTATCAGTGATGACCTAAAAAAATAAAATAATTTTATAACAGTTATTCCGACTACATCTGCATTTTTTTTCTCATTCCATATTACGCCTCCTCCTCCTCTTATTTAAAATTCCACTTATTATTTTATATTTTCTTTTTTTCAATTTGGCTGTTTTATTAATATATTCACTTCGATGTAGCAAGAAACTTGTTTGTATAGTAAAAAATTAAAAAATTAAAAATACATACGCTGAATTGTGCATTTTCTTACGAAATACATATAATATATTTAAAAAAAATACAAACGACAATAATCAAATACACTCGGGCTTGGTCATGCATTACTCTCAATTATGTCACGAGAGGCAAATACATCAATACGTCACCTATCAACCAGATTCTGGGGACTAATTAATCCCCCCACCATCATCCAAACTTAATGGTTGACACCAGATACATGAACTGTATAATCAACCAGTTCTTGATTTGGTGATTGATTCTGATATAAATATAAGTATAAAGGGCTTTGGTTGTAATTTATAAACATTTTTTTGAACATGATTTATTCAAGATTTTTGTTAAATAATGTGTGTTTCTTTTGGTAGTGTTTGAAGAGCCAGAAGATCCCACGAACCGAAGTTTCTTCTCTGAGATAATATCTAGTATATCAGACGTAAAGTTATCCAATTCTGGGAGGTATATGATATCTAGAGATTACTTATCAGTGAAAGTGTGGGACTTACACATGGAGACGAAACCCATAGAATCTTATCCAGTGAGTGAATTATTTCTTTCTTTTTAATATACAGTGGGCTTAATGTAAATATAAATAAATTATCTTTCCAGCAGGGCTATTATGACCATTCGACGCAAAGGTAGTTGCTACCGCTAGTTAGCATCACTCTCGAGGAAAAGATAGCGCTTGGGTTATTATGACCACCACACTTTGTATCGTCCGCTAGTTTTAGCTTCGACTTTGCTTCTAGCGTCAACGCACAGAATAAAATCAGTTTGCGTCAACAGTTGGCAACACTTTCCCGAAGAATATTACCTTTTAAGACGTTAGAGGCTAGAAATTAGGTAATTTATTTCAAGAATGTTGGTATTCATGACTGAACATTATTCATATGTTTTTATTTACCCAAACAGCTGATCACAAATCACATTATTTGCAAGAAAGATTTAACCTATCTAATAAATCTCTTGCAGAATTTTGTTTGCCTACGGTTTGAAATGAAAAAAATACTAGGCCTACATTATTCAATACACAACATATTTTAGTCAAAAAATCATATTGTGAAATATGCATTCAAATAGTAATGTCACACGGGGAAATGAGATGTTGGCCAATAAAGAAACAATGTTTTTTGTAATATGTATGCTTTACGACCCAATGCCTTATTCTCCACATATTTGTGTTAATACTGGAACAATTAATATGTTGTGTGAAGATCTTAGTAAATAAAACTAGTTATATACAGTTGATGAAAGCGTTCAAGAACTCCCAAAAATAGTGTTTACACGGAATATTTTCGACAACTTAATATCAAAACAATGGGCATTTATACCCAGTCAGTCTACTAAGTTAACAATAAAGTGAACGAGAGGGTGGTTTGGATGGTTAGAAATAATAAAATCCATATTTTATTTAAAGGGAATTCTTGAGACTTTAGTTAAGTGACTAAGAATATAAGGATATTATATTTCTTTATAATGAGTTATTTGCAATTTATTCACTTCAGGATAACTAATAACTAACTACTAATTATCGGTTTCAGATAAATTTGGTAAATATTTTATGATTAAAAAACCTAGGCCTATACCAAACCACATGTACATATTAAGCTAGGGCCTATTTTGGTTATTTCCAGTCTTGGCTGCATTATTTCATAGGCCTACAACTCACATTAATATGGAAAGTAATTACTACTGTATGTACGATTCAGTTTAAATAGGCTTACATTATTAAAGTTATGTTGAGGTATCTTAAACAGATTAGGCCTACTTTTTTATTATCTTGTCAACTGGTCTGTTCATGTGTTTAACACTAATAGCCATAGGGTATACTTAGATGATAAAGGTTGAGTTATAGAATTCGGATTTGTATAGCGGGAGAGTGGGAAAACATTTAGAGAAATAAAATCACTCATCACACCCAGCTAGGATTCAAATCCCAACCTCCCCACCATTGGAAAATTAGACTAAAGAGATTAACGTCTTGGTCAATGTTGCCCCATGAGGTAGGTCAAAATACTAATAACATCCCAAATATTTTGAAGCCTAACTAACTTCCACCTATTATAAAACCTACAAACAATTAGTATTGGAATGTCCCAATTATCAGTGTGTATATGTTGAATAATAATGCATTTTGATAGTATTATGTTTCAAAGAAAATATTCTTTTAGAATTCAGTGTAAGCGTACTATCCCCACTCTTGGCTTACATTATGATATAGGCCTATTTAAAGTTAGATTATGTGAAACACACACAAAAAAGTTTTGAAATTATTATATTGAGCTAATGAAATGGCAAGTTTAAATCAGGTAACACAAAACACCTAATAAATTATAAAAACTAGCAAACATAACCTCATAACGCAAACCAAAGGACAAGTAAAATGTCTGCGCAACTTAGCGTCACTCTACTAGGAAAATATTTGCGCTCGCAAGTACTTTGCTTTCGCAAAGTGGTCGACCATAATAACTTTTGACGCAAAGTCTAGCGTCTCTATGCTAACGGTCGCAAATTCGTTTTGCGTCGTGGTCATAATAGCCCTGCAGGTAAAGCCCAATCTACATATTCTGTAAGCTATGTATCCCTTTAGTCCTTAATGGTCCTTAGAAATGGAAATTGCGTCTACACAGTCCTTGTCCTTAATCACGTAACCGTGCCAACCAATGAGAAAGTTGGAAACAACGTCCAATTAAACTCTTAGAAATGAAATTTTCCAGAGCTGGTTGCAAACAGATATTATCTGTGAAGCAGGCAATATCCCAGTTGAACAATTATTAACAAAAGAAACTACATAACATATTTTGATAAAACTTCCAGGATAGGCTACATTTGAAAGCTAGTTTAGGTACAATCACAAATAATATATTTAAAACATGAGCTAGTTTGTCATATTGCTACAAAATGCCATTGGTGCTTTCATTTCGATGTGTGCGCACTCTTAGTTTGCTGTGATAGGTAGTCCTTAGCAGTCCGTATCAACTAGTCCTTAGAAAGTTAAAGTTGAGTCAACTTCGACGGAGGGGAGAGGACTAAGGAATTAAGGATAAGGACTTTGTAGACAGTGCAGTCTGTTAGTGTGGAGTAGATCTCTTACGGAGTATTACGCACCTTACAGATAAGAAGTCTGTAGTTATAATTAAAATAACACTCCTTGTCTATAGTGCATGTTTCTTTTTCTAAAGACACCTTTACTTTGTTTTTATAAACAATACACAATGTAACTCTTTATCAATGTTTAAATTTTTTCTTTTTTTAGCATATTTAAGCTTATTTTTACTTTGCTATTTGTACAGTGGCAGACCATCACTAGGGTATAAAAAACTGTTTTTTTAACCAGTTTTTTTTACACAAATCTGTGATATACCAAGGTAAATGTCGGTCCTTTTTAATGTGCTAAGTAAAAGTTTGTAAAACACATCTCACAATATCTCGGTTTCCCTATCCATTGATCATTATTCAGGATGTCTACCAATACTGGAAATATACATGATTTTATTTTTTATACTGGAATATACTGGAAAAATATTCAGCCTTTTTACATTGAGTGAAATGTTGGATTAAGCATTTTGAGACCCCAGATATTATTTGGACTACTGATAGTTCTATTTTGACCACCCCTCAATTACTACCCCTTCTGATCTATCTTGTTTGGCACACAATTAGTTGACCTTGTAGATGACCTTGCAATGTGGATGTTTGCCTCACTTGCTGACCTTTCTATTCTCAGTCTCTACACTAAGACCTCCCTTCCCCCTTTCCCTTAAATACTAGAGAAAGAAACAAATAACTATTTTGACTACACTGGCAGCCAACCTCCCCCTTACCCGCCCCCGCCAACCCTCAAGTTTTTTCCAGCAGTAACCATTATGAGTGATGAGTTACTAGTAACTGCTTAAGTTCAAACACCACTTCAAACTATTGGTGTACCTGCCTGACCTTGACATTCCAATGGCACGGTACAGTATTTGTTGTGTTCTTCACTTCATTCCCCCCCTCTATCCGCCCAAAAGAAAAACTACCATTCCTAAGCCTGGCCTGGTGTGAGTATTCTGCAGATGTCACTTGTTTATCTTGTGACCTTTGTGTTTAAGAAGAAATGAGTAAACTCAGAGGAAAAATCTCTTTTAAAGATGATTGGTTGGACAAAACAGTGTTTAAAGATTGGCTGTGGTTACAAAAAGTGGATTGTGATAAAAGTAAAGGCCATTGTTCTTTGTGTAAAACTAACTTTGAAATAATTAACATAGGAATATCTTCAATCTGATCTCATGCCAAGGGAAAGAAACATGTGGACAGAGTGAAAGCTGCTAGTCGGAGCAAAAAAAATATTGGACTTGGTTCTTACAGCCAAAAATGCAGTGTCATCTGTATGCCTACATGAAGATGTACATTTTAATGCTAGTGACCAAGAAGTAGTTTTGAAACCTGAACTAGACCTAGTTGTTCTATTCAGAGCTTCCTTGTCAAAGATGAAGTTTGTCGTGCTGAAATATTGTGGGCTATTAATCAAGTAAAGACACATTCTTCTGCTAGAAGTTTTTCTGCTTGTAGCGATCTTTTTGAAGTAATGTTTTCCGATAGTGATATTGCCCAGAAATTTCAAATGCATAAAGATAAACTTGGATATGTCATCGTGTATGGACTACATCCTTTTTTTCAAAAGCGAGCTTGTGAATATGGTTAAGCAATGCTCATTTTATTTTATTTCATTTGATGAGAGCATAAATACTGTAGCTCATAAGATCCAGATGGGTGTTGTTCACTTCTGGAGTGAAAACGAAAGTCATACAAGATATTTAACATCTTGCCTTTTAGGTCATGCAACAGCTCACTTGCCTTTTAGGTCATGCAACAGCTCAAGATATATTAATGAACTTTATATCTGCACTAAAAGACGAGGGCTTGAATCTTTAAAAAAATGCTTTGTTTCCATGGATGGACCAAATGTAAACTTCAAGTTTTTAAGTGATCTCAAAAGTTACTTGAAGGAAGATTCTCCACAAGATCCTGAGTTACTTGAATTTGGAACTTGATTTTACACATTGTCCATGGTGCTTACAAAACAGCACATGCTAGCTCTAGTTGGACTACTAACCAGTTTTTGCGCTCACTATATTATTTATCTAAAGATTTTCCAACAAGACGTACAGGCTATCAAAGAGTAACAGGATCATCTCTTTTTCCGATGAAGTTTTGTTCTATAAGATGGGTATAAAACTCAAGGGTGTTAGAGCAATGTCAATGCTGCTGTATTTAAAACAGTATTTATATTCTAACAAGCATCCTCCAAAATCTTATAATTTTCAAACATTAAGCAATTTTGTGAAGGCTGAACTTCTGACATCAAAGTTGGGATTTATGCTGTCAGTTTCACTTGCGTTGTAGCAATTTTTCACTGAATATCAGAGCAATCAACCTCTATTGTAATTTATGTTGCATATCTAAATAAACTACTTGAGCACTTGATGAACAGAATTGTAAAATGTGATGTAATGAATTCAAAAAATGGTTAGCTGTTGATTTAAAGAAACAAACCAACATGAAATCACTCCCTGTAGATATTGGGCTCACAGCACCAGCAGCTTTGAAAGGAATTAAAGACATCAAGATACTTCAGTTAAGAGGAGATTGTCAAAAATTCATAGTTGATCTCTGCAACAAATTTTTACATAAGTGTCCTCTCTCCTATAAAATTGTCAAGGGTGCTAGTTGTCTCTCTCCCGCAGTCATGCTCAATCCATCTGTTAGGACTTATAGGATAACTTCTACATTAGAAGTCCTACTAGACAAGAAACGACTATCTCTGGTGCAAGCTGATATTGTAAATAGAGACTACTTGGACTTTGTATCAAGCAAGAAATTATTGACTACCTTAAACAATTCACTTTAAGTGGTGATCAGCTTGATAAGTTCTTCATGAATATTTTTTCTAGGGTAAATGCATCCCAGGAACCACACTATATCACTAAAAATATTCTTGTTCTCTTCCATAAAAATGCAGCTGTTGAGCGAAGTTCTTCTGTGAATAAAGAATGTCTGGTTGAAAACCTACATGAGGACAGCCTTATTGCTCATTGTGTAACTTATGATGCAGTCACTGCATCTGGGGAACTTCTAAATATGACAATTTCAAAAAAGATTATTCATGCTGTGAGGAATGCGTCAGGAATAAGGAAAGAAGCGCTTGAAACGAAATAAAAGATTGAAGTAGACTTAAGTCAAAAAAGAAAAACACCAAATGAGGAAATAAGAAAATTAGAAGTGAAAAGAAGAACAGTTTTGCAGAAAACAAAAGAAGAACATGAAATACAAAAATTGAAAAAGTTTTGTGGTTGAATGAATTTTAACTTTTGTCTACATTCTAAAAAAATATTTTGTTTTTGGGTTTGGATTTAATCATATTAATTTTTAATAATGTTAGGTTACTTGGAAATAAAGATAATTGCACTTATTTTTAACAACATAATATTTGTTGGTTATTTTTCATTGAAGATTCTGTACCTCTAAAGTTCTAGGAGTAAAGTGAAATGACATACCAATTTTGCCAGGAGGGGTATTTTCACATACCTTCCAGGGTTCTTTTACGTGCCACATGAAACTGACGGCTTTACTTTTCCTCTTAAGGATGTTGAACTATGATTTTTTCTCGCTCAAGAAAATGCCTTCGGCCTCTGTTGGGTTCGAACCCACAAACATCAGGTCCTGAGGCGAGCAATTTACCCTAAGACCACAGAGGTTGACGGTGGGTGGTATAGGTCATTCAAAAAAATTTAATGTGTTTGCATGCGTGCATGTGTGTATGCGCACATGTATTAAAGATGGGTCGGATCCACTTTTTTTTCAAATCTGAAACTTCATTTTGTCATCAAATCCCTAATTAAAATTTGAAATTTAGAAAATATTGTAAGCATAAGTGTTTGAATTTCCTAATAACTAGGATTTTCTTGTTCACTTCTGATTTTATTTACATTAAATTGTAAATTAATGATTTGGGGTTTGGTACTATTTAACTATTTTAATACCTTTAAAAATAACTCAAACTTAGTAACTATTTAAAAAAAATTATGATTTGAGTGTTGAATCCATGAATATTCCTTTTACGTTCTAGGGTCCCATCCTTAGTATATACTAGAATATATTTGTCAATACACTTGATTCTTGATGTAAAAATGTTTGATTATGACAGACCTAGGCCTACCCTAACTTTCAATCATTTTATGATTTTGAAATAGGGATTGTTTGTCTCTGAGTACCTTTCATATATACTGGATTTCGTAAAAAAATAAACTGGAAATACTGAAAATATACTGGAATTTCAAAACTATAGTCAGGTAGACACCCTGTTTTAGTTTGCAAAAGAAGCTTGTTAAAATAAAAGGTCACATAGTTTGTTATTCTATTTTTTCACTTTTTGGGGTTGTTATAAATGGAAGGGTACAGGAAAGAGAGATAAAAACACATAAAATAAAACGTAGTTTTCCTCAAAAGTGTTATAAAGCATATTATTTTTGTTCCCTTTTATGTGTTTCTACCCCTTTTTCTTGTATCTTCCATTTTTAATATTCAGGGAGGTATATTATATCTGTCCATGAGATATAAAAGTTTTTTTTTCTTCCTTCAAAATGTTTTGAAATTACGAAGGCTATAAAGGGTGTCAGAAGTCGAAGTGAAGGAGAGTTGATCTTAGACTTCCACATTTAGAAACTTCCGCCTCTATTAAAAACATTACAGTGGAACAGCCATAACCAAAAATGCTGATAGTTGCCGCTAAAGTTGAACACTAGCTTAGCAATTTAAGAGGGTCTCAAGAAATGGGTTTCCAAATTTTGGTTGGGAATTTTAATTTGAACAAAGAAGGCTTGATTCGGGTAAATTGGTTTACTCTTTAGTTAGGAGTTGTAGGTCTGAAAAAACCAAATATTATTATGTTTTGTTAGGTACACGAGTACCTGCGTTCGAAGCTCTGCTCCTTGTACGAAAACGACTGTATCTTTGACAAGTTTGAATGCTGTTGGAATGGAAACGACTCTGCTATCATGACAGGCTCGTACAACAACTTTTTCCGAATGTTTGACCGCACAACTAGAAGGGATGTCACACTGGAAGCCTCGAGAGAAATCGCTAAGCCTAAGACTGTGCTCAAGCCTAGAAAAGTGAGTTTGTCACATCTTGTTGGTTATTTACCAAAATGACCCCAAAAAAGTAACTTTTAAAAAAAATCAAAAACAGCCTTGATAGACATTTTATTTGGCCTATAATCACACCCTCCACCCACCCTGAAAGGTAACAGTCTTCTTTCCTTTATGTTAGGTACTATGGCCTTATATTATTTAAGCTACATCATAGTGGTAACATATAAAGGAAGCTTTCTTTCTACCTTTCTGGGTAAATGGGTGGGGGGGTACCTTTGAGGACTAATTATTGCTACAGTAGAGTCTCGGAAACTCAACGTTCTGTATAACTCGACACACACACACATGCACACAGTTGTTTGCACCAGTCGTTACAATCCAAGGTCATTCAACTGTGTAACCTCTCAGTTTGTTTGTGTAACTCGAATGGAAGAGTCATGCTGTGGTGTTTTTCTACATTTGTTAGTTTTCCAATTCACTGACGTGTTATTCAAATCAATATTATATGTACAGTACTGCATTTCTGTATATTTCACATATGTATATACACCATTACTTTAACACATAATATATTGTACTGTACTTATATTACTGTTATGTACCGTACAATACTACATTACAGTACAGTACAACTGTACCTATAATATTCGA
This sequence comes from Timema genevievae, assembly GCA_902155825.1. Classification (NCBI taxonomy): domain Eukaryota; kingdom Metazoa; phylum Arthropoda; class Insecta; order Phasmatodea; family Timematidae; genus Timema; species Timema genevievae. The sequence goes on along the minus strand of CABFWO010000793.1, from coordinate 185,954 downwards.
TACTGTACTGTGATTCACCCTCGTTTAGTAAACATGAATTTTATGCAAGTTCATTTGTAAAACTTGACATTTCAATAACTCGATACCATCTCAGTCCATATTAGGTTGAGTTTCCGAGACTATTGTGTATCAATTTTTACCTCCATTACGGTGACCAGCTTGTGGCCTGGGTCAGTATTTTATTCAAGCCATAATATGTTCCACTACCAGTTTTCAAGGCCTCTTGTAGCTTCATATACCTTATAATCTAACTTAAGACTAGTACAGGCACAACTTCCAGTCCCTGTCCGTTAATTCATCACTGGGAAAGGGTAAAACCACATTTCACCAATGATAAATTTTTCGGCCATGCCAGGAATTGGGACCCGCGACTTTCAGCTTAATATACGGACATGCTACAGACTGTGTTAAGGTGTTCGACTGCTATATCATTATACAGCAAAATAGTTTTTTTATCGGCACAATAAATTGTGCTCTTAATTCTTTAACGTTGACATAGTTATCTAAAAATAGATATACCTTGACACACTAATAGCAAAAATATAACTTTGAGCCTAAATGGCTAACCAGATGAAATAGTCACATTTTTAAGCTGTTTTTACTTTTCACACACATAATTTAGCGACTTTTTATTGCTATTTGTTGGTCTCTGCTTTTGTTCTATTGTGACAAGAATTTAATGTATTTGTTTAGTTGTTGACTAAGTTTGGAATATTATGTATGGCTTGTCATGTATAAAAATCATCTTACGCTCTATGATTTAAGACATAAATACATCACAAATTTTAAAAACTAAATATTAAGATGTTAAATATTTATGCACATTATGGAAATTTGAAAGAAAATTAATGGGTTGTATTGGGTTACTTTAGGGTTGCTGATGTTCCTGTTATTATGGTAATTTTTTACTGGATAGTAGTCACTAATAAAGGTAGACTCCTAATCTTGGAAAACATGTGGTCAAATTTTTCTCGTTGATAAGAGTTTTTCTTTTCTTGAATTACAATAAAATTCCTTTAGTTGCTATAAAAAATTAGAAATATTAACTTCTTATAACATTTTTTGCTATAATGTTAGTTCACATTCAGTTAAGTGATAAGTTAATGTTATGAGATCTGGCTGTGAGGATTTGTACTATAATTATGTTACAATAAATCACTAGTAGGCATCACTATAGCTCTTAAAATAATATACACTCAAAATTTAAACAAACTGCTTTTAATAATCTCAGATAGTCTTTAGGATTAGATAGACCAATCCCTAAAAAAAGTACTTTTAAATATTTTGTATAGTTTTACTAATAAATTATTATTTGACACAAGAAAGATGATAGGAGAAATTCAGTGGTATTAACAAAATAAAGTTTTACGTATAATAATATGTGACTAAAAAGAAGTAAAATTTGTTTTTCTAGAATAAACTGTAAGAAATCACGCCTTGATTTAATCTGCAAGGCAAATAAAGCTTTCTTATATAAATTGTCAACAAACTTTAGCTACAAAGTCATGGTCAATTGTTGTTAATTTCAATTATAGGACATGTTTTTAGACTGCTGTCTAGTGTTGACATTGTTTATGTAATGAGGTATTCACACCTATCCTGTGCACAGGTTTGTACCGGAGGTAAACGCAAGAAGGATGAGATTAGTGTAGATTGTTTGGACTTTAACAAAAAGATTCTCCACACAGCGTGGCACCCCACGGAAAACATCATCGCCGTAGCTGCAACAAACAATTTGTTTATCTTTCAGGACAAATTCTAGCAACATACTCACCAGGTAAATTAAAGAAAAATTAAAACAAAGGGGGGTTTGTATATGTTTATTTCTTCAAATTTTTATTCTTTATGTGATATAAAAACACAAAATGTTTGCCCATCCGTTGTCTGGTGGGTACTTAGTTGATGCATCTCCATTAAAATAGATTGAATAAAACGGACAAGTAGTGAAACCCATCTTGCCCCAGTCATTTATTTTTAATCGTTTTTATTGGTGATAAAACTATCATTCTTAATAATTGAGACACTGATTGCAATTTTGTATTGTAAAAAAATATCTCTTTAAGCCAAAACATCTTTTCACTTTTTGAAGTATTTTGTAATAATACCTTCTTCTAAATTTATATTACAAACTATGTCAAGGGAAAAGAGGATTTCCTTAAAGATATATATATATATATATATATATATATATATATATATATATATATATATATATATAT
>CABFWO010000793.1:146824-163576 GCA_902155825.1 Timema genevievae | reverse complement strand
TTTTTTGCTGCTTTCTCCATTAAAGTATTTTTACAAGGGGGGGTGGTAACTACAGCAGCAGAATATGAATGCGATGAAGTTCCCGATGAGCTTGGTCTAGAAGGCACCGGGGAAATATCAGATGGTTCGATGAGAGGCTTTCTTGGATTCAATCCACTGTTTGTAGAGACAGTACCTTGTGCAGGAACATATGGACCAGGCATATCCTCTGACTCATCATCAGGCACAAAGTAGACATCCACAAACACATTTCTGGTGCATGGAACAAGTCCAGTTTTTCGGAAGGCTTTTTCTGCGACAACCATGGCTGCAGACTTTGTGAAAGCTTTCCCAAATATATCTGCGACTTAGTAATGTGGGACGACTTTCCCAGGGTTATTACGCAGCTATATTTCAATATCCTTAGAATAATACCTCTTCAGAGGACCCATGAAGCCCATATCTAGCGGCTGCATCCTATGCGTGGAATGTGGGAGCAAGCAGTTAATGGTAACATGTGAGCTTCGAGCCATATCAATCACCTCAACATTTATTGTATGACTGTAGTGTCCATCCAATACCAACAGAACAGGATCAGACTCTGTAGGTTTTGTGAAATTTATGAAATGGTCAAACCATTTTGTGAAAAGGTCCATCTGAATCCACCCAGATGGATGGCAACCCCAAATAGATCCTGAAGGAGCTTCATTCATCATAGGCTGGGTCATGTTTATTCTAAGGAAAATCAGCATTGTAGCAACAAATACGCCAGTGGCATTCATGCACGTGACAACAGTAATCAGCTTACCTCTCTCAGCTGATGTTATGCAACTTACAGCTTTTTTACCCTTTTAGGGAAATAACTTTCGTTTTCTTATTTTGGACCACAGTGTTCCCAGTCTTGTCAACATTGAAGACATGGTGAGGTTGGACTTTTTCGAATTCTTTTTCATAAATTTCAAAGAAAGAATCCACGTTTTTGTGAGAAAATCCTTTCGCCCTTGCAGAGGACATTCCTTCCGGTGTTCTCACAAAAAATTGGGGATGCCTACCCAAAAATTCATGGAGCTACTTCTTGCCAGCTGCTTCCTTTCCTCCTAGGCAGAATGGATGGCTCACCACATTTTGGATAGCAAGTTGAAACGTGAGCCTTTTAATATCGCTCCTCTTGAGCCCAAAGAAACGTTCATCCATCTGTACACAATAATGTACCCATTTTTCTTCCAGTACTTGTGAGACTGTGGGAGTACAGGTTTCTTTCCCAACTTAACATTCAATAACTCGCCAATACTTCGTGAATCCTTGGCATACCTCTCAATTGTTCCTTTGGGAACACCATAAATCTTTGAAGCTCTCAAATAACCCATTTTATTTTCTCGAAAAGCAGTCACAGCCTCGGCCATAGCCTCCTTGTCCCACACCTTTCTCTTCTTCTCCTTTGTTGGTGGCATTTGCAAAACAACAATATTGTATATTATATTGTTATTTCTATATTATTGTATATTATTAAGGCAATAATTTATACAACAATAAAAGAAGGCATCGACAATCAACAGAGGTCTAACAAAAATGTGGAGAGAAGTGTTTCCTTATATGAGATATCTATCAAATAAGATAACCCCTTAATATCTCATATTAGTGAAACATATGATGAAACATTGTGTGGCAAAAAATGGAAGAAAAACAAAAAGTATCAAAACTAATGACACTACGCTATTCCTTACTATAAATACTGAACGTTTTTATATGACAGAATGATATACCAAATAACTTACCTTGCCTCCAAAAACTTGTGCTGAAAACAATCAACAAAAACTTCAGAATGAATGAGATTACTTTATCTTTTTTTTTCTGGTATAACAGACAAAGATGGCGTGGTCTTGAACTGCCCTCTATGGGGATTCATGGGTACCTCTCAGGTAAGCCACTTGCCATTAGAGTGCACTTGTTTGTTCATCTGATACTGCCATATCTCATATAAGGGCACTATCTCATAAAAGAGTCACTTGCCCTACTTCACGTTTTCCTAAGGTTATTTTTAGGAACATATGTTCAGCTTGATATGTTGTGTAAATACTAGGACTAATCAAAATACGCATCAATCTAACTAAGAATAAAGTAAAATTAATTTACGGTATATTATTTAGTAGGATTACATAAATTCACCTACCAGCTGTTAGATCTACTCCACCCTAACCACCATTTTTGTTTAAGAAAAGCACCTCAAAATCATTTTCGCGCTCCACCTTGGTCAAAACCACTTGGTCACAGACAAATAATATACCCAGACACTCAACCCCCAGGTTAAAATTGCTGCGCTCCTTTTTGGCAGCTTGAACCCTTCACCACTAGGATCGCTGTGGTTAGTCCTATCATCACCCAGCAGTGATACTAGCGAGGCCCAGTGTTGAAGGACTCAAGCTGACAAAAGGAGAGCAGTGAAACCCCCGTAAGGTTGAGAGTCTGTTTCTTACTTGTCTGTACACTTGGTCGTAAACCCTCGATACCAATACGTAACCAAGTCAATCGAGAAAACTCGCCTATTGTATCAATCAAGTAGAGCTATAAATGAACTCCACGAACCTTTGATGACTTGTATTTGCCTTTTGGCCAAATACATTTTACCATATTATATTTAAAAATGGTAAAAATTTAACGATTACTTTTTATAATAACAATAACACTAACTCTTTTCTCATTTTTCCTTTATTATCATTAAATATGTTATCTGTGACAAAGAATTGTCGAAATTTAAAACCATAATGGCTGATTCATAGGATTCTTGCGTGTTCCATTCTTATATTTATACATAAATCTCGAAACACTCGAACACAGCAGCGTTGCCTTGGCTAATACACTATCCTTGTTGATAGTTCTTCTGTTTGCTACTAGATCGTTAGTTGGATTTCCCCAAACTAGTTGGCTTGGACGGAGTTCATTGATCTCTATAATATAACTGGATGGACATCTGTGGCTGAAATTTTCGAGCTGTCGTCTGCATACCATTGGGTAAGAGAGAAAGAAACTTTCGGGTATCTCTTTCTCTCTTTCACCCATACAAGGCAATGTGGCATTTTGACATCGTTCATTAATTTGATTGATTATATGAGATACATCAATGTGAGAGTGGTTAAATTAAATAAATATGTTAGTTAAAGCTTTGAAGAGCATATAAAAGTTCAAAACAGGTTAGTTTTTTCTTTAAATAAGTTGATGTAGCCTAATATGTACGATGATTTTTGAAGGAAGCTTACTTTTAAGGCTTTATCTCGTACCAGAATCCTACCCTATATTTGTGTCTAGTTAGGATAAAAGACCTTCCAGAAGGAAATTTCTACTTCTGTTCTAAATTGCCGTTCATCCTACCAAAATATTATATATATGATAGTATTCTGGTACGAAATAAAGCCTTACAGATTGGAATTATTACTAAAATCCGGGTTTATAAGATACTGTACTTCCTACAAGCCAATAACCTAAATTATCATTTGAACGTAAGACTTCTACACAAAGTGTGTCATTCAAACAAATGTAATACAGTTTTTAGCTAACTTGTTTCATTATAGTTATCGAAATGTCAACATAATATGGTTTCTGAAAGATATGAGCCAACTTAAAAAAACAGGTATTATTACAATAATACTTTCCACAAGCCTATAACCTAAGTGATAGTTTGAATGCATGGCAACTATTCAAAGTTTGTCATTCAAACAAATGTAATCAATTTTTAAGATACCTTGTTCATTATATTTATCGAACTTTCAATAAAATATGGTTTCTGAAACCAATATACACGCTAATAACCAACTTTAAATATAAGTGTTGTCGTGGCAGACTGTAAACAACATTGATGATAACTACATAAAAATTGAAATATCTAAGGTTTTATTCGTATTTGTACAGTATTACCTGTAAAACTGGATTGTATATCCTTTAATGTAAATGTTTCTTCAGGAAAGTATGGTATAATACTTCACTATTTTCAAACAATAACACTTTTATTCATCAGAGACATGTTTTCGCATAAGAACATTTAAAGAAACCGTTAAATCTTTCCCCCCCTCAGTGTAGCAGACGATACACTTGAGCGTCACGCTTTTGTCCTTGGAATGTGCATGTGTATGTCCATCCAGTTATACTATAGAGATCAATGACGGAGTTAGATCCCGCAATAATGGATGGAGCGCTCAGGTCTATGGTGAAGGAAGGTTATTCATGAAAGGGGTGGTGCGAACATGTAAAACACCTAGATTCCTCTCTGTGGGCCGGTTTGATTTGGACTGCAGGCCTGCAGCAACTGATTTATTAAAACAAAACCATCCATTTAACTCTAAATTATTGGTTTAAAAAAAATTAAATTGTAAGTTAGTCAAAGGTTCCGGTGAGTATATCCGAGGATGTCCAGAGTGCATAATTTGTGAAAGATATTATGCTGTACGAACTAAATGATGACGTTAAAATGTAAGACCATCACTTTTGTTGTTTACTGGTGTTAAAGATCAATAAAAACAAAACAAAAAACAAACGTAGTATAATTATTTGTTTAGTGAATAATTACCATTTCTAGCTTTGTAATTGGTATAAGTAACGGGTGGAGGATGACTTCCCAAACTTACTATATAACTATTTAAAAAATTGACTCCTAAATATTATCTAACAATTTATAAACAATTTTTGCTCTTTAGGAAGTACAAGCCGACGTTTTAAATGGATTGATTATCAACACATAGGTTTCGAACACATCTCAATTATTTTAAATTAGTTGAAAATTAACACCTGGTCTCGGGAATCAAACCTGGGAACTTAAGCTTAATGCCCAGTGCTCTTATGATTGAGTTATCCAAAATTAATCCCGTGCTCAGGGTCAACAAATTTAAATTGCATCAATAATGTAGCAGAAATAGCCTTGGGATTAAGTTAATTGATAATATAAAATACAAATAAGTTACTTAACCGGTGACCTCCCCACTTCAGCTCCCAAAACTTAAAGTGAATATTTGGGCTTATTTAAATTATTTCTTTTCAACTTTTCATGAACATTAATTACCCTCAAATATATTTATTTTGTGTCCAACTAAAAAAAAAGCACGTCATTCTAACCATTCAGGATTAACGCTTATGTACTATATACGCTAATGGTTTTAGGGATTAGGAAGGTTATATTTAGATGAAGTGTACCCGCATTTTCGTGGAGGGAGAAAGGAAAACTACCCTCAGTACACTTTACCAAGATTAGAACCTCTATCTCCCCGTCATCGGCAGTTTAGCCTAGCACGAGAGTAGCGCGTTAGACCACGTGGCCACTGAAGTGGGTATTGTGTCCACTCCCCTTGAGAACTGTTGCAATGTAATTTTCATTATGTTTCCTGTTATCTGGTAGCGTATAATACGAACTGGTAGTAAGACGTGGTGCTAAGTATTATTGTTACCTGGTTACAGTCAGGTATATTCCAGGTTCCCCTCTTTTTTACTATCTACCAATTGTATCTGAATTTAAAAAAAAGGACAAAACAGACTAATATTATCCTTTCTTCGTTCACCACGCCACTATTTTAAACAAAATAGCACAGACAAATCAAGTATTAATTATTTCCAAAATAACTAAATAAAATATTGTTGTGTAAATTGCTAGAAATAATAGCTAACCACCCTCACCTAATTCAATCCTTAAGAAAATAAAACGAATCATTAAAAAATATTTAAGGTTATATTTATTATCATTTTATAATCTAAAAGCTCATAAATAGGGAAAAAGTTTCGTAAAACTTCAAAAAAGGTGCTTCTAAAAGCCTTTTGCAATTTATTTTTAATATTCTTTTTCAGCACCGCGTTTTACTACTCTTTCAAGTTTTACGCATTATGTACTAATTGCGTCAATGTTTTACAGATAAGGAACGTTTAGAGGAAGTGTACCCACATTCACGAGGAAATTGAGTGGGGGCAACTGTGGAAGAACCACCCCCATTACACCTAACAAGGATTCAAACCCTGATCTCCCCATCTTCAGAAGTCCAATCTATTGCGATAGCAATATCCTGAAATAGACCATGCGACTACCAAAGTAATAATAATAATAATAATAATAATAATAATAATAATAATAATAATAATAATAATACTTAGCACTGCGTCTTAATACCTGTTTCGGTTATACGCTTAAGTACTAATTACGCTAATGGGCTAGGAATCGGGAAGGTTGAATATAGAAGAAGTGAACACGCATTTGCGTGGAGGAAGATTGGAAAATCATTTAGGGAGAACCACCCTCAGTTCACTTGAGCGAGATTTGAACCTCGATCTCCCCATCCACGGCAGTCTAGCTCAACACGAAACTAGCGCATTAGCTAATTACGCCACCTAGGCGGTTTGACTACAAAAGTATGTATTTTGTAATGTATATATATATATATATACAGTGATACATAATTTCGCTAAGACACTGTATATATATATATATATATATATATATCACCCCCAACAGTTCGCCGCACCTCCCGATGTATCACTGTCATATTGCCTATAAATAGTAAAAAAACCCTTCAGCCCATCCTGGAATAGAATTAGGGTTCCTCAGACCAAGAACCGACCCTTCTAGCCATGCTGGCCACAGGGAAGGAAGGACATTTGGTCTCTCGCTCACAAACGAAAACAAACCCAGAGATATTACGACTGCCCGTTGGGGGATAACGGATGGCGTCTAATAGGGCAGTCGTTAAGGAGATGACTCGACCGAGGATTGGGTAATCCCTTTATTAGCCGGGACACCGCGAGAGGTGCTAAGGGAAGGGGAGTAAAAATGGTACTGTATAATCTTCCAACATTCCTTTGGGAGTCCCACATCGCTGGCGACATTGCTATGATAGGTGGGCTTTTTTTTATACACGTAACTATAAATAGACGTAGTACTCGAGAAAGGAAAAGGTTTGCGTTGATGGCTTCATTATAATGTTTATATTCATAGAAATAGGAGTTATATAACTGTAAGGTTTATAATAACTACTTTGGGGATTTTACGTTTCATGAAACTGTCTTTTTTTTAAAAATTCCATGTAATCGTAATTGCATGTAATTCTCAAGACATTAAAATTTTTAAATCCCACAATGATTTTGTGTTCACAGTAATTAGATTTGACATTAAAAAAAATGATACCTGCCTCGGTGGCGTAGTTGGCTAACGCGCTAGTCGTGTTGAGCCCGACTGCCGAGGACGGGCAGATCGAGGTTTCGAATCTCGGTCGGGTGAACTGGGGGTGGTTTTTCCTAAGTGGTTTTCCACTCTCCCTCCACGCAAATGTGGGTTCACTTCCTCTATATTCAACCTTACCAACTCCTAATCCATTAGCGTAATTAGTACTTAAGCGTATAACCCGAACGGGTAGTAAGACGCGGTGCTAAAATAAAAAAAAAATAAAAAATAAAAAAAATTGTTCTGTTTATTTATTCATTCAAAATTTATATATTTAGTTCATTTCACTTTACTTAGATATTGTAATGATACATCAATTATTTTTTATACTTGATGAAGTCTTATAGTAAGTCTAGACTCATCCTATATTTAGAAAATATGATTTAAATACATAAAAAAAAATAGAATTAGTCGTACAAAGGCGAAAATTTTAATAACCTCCTCACCAGGGATTCGAACCAAAATAATTATCAGTTCCATCTCTCCTAATCAAACATTTTTAAGGTTCCTGTACGGCTCCGGTTAGAGAAAAATTAAAGTTCATGTTATTTTCGATTCTGGTACGGATCTTTTAAATAACTACGTAATAACTTGTTCAAAAATACTTAGAAAAGGAAAAAATTAGGTGTTTCAAAATAAATTTAAGTCAGAGAAAGAAGGGCATGAAATGGAATTATAAAAATGTACAACCATTACTAACCTAAAAATATATCTCGATCCTGGTTCTGGTTTCTAAGCAATTGATTTCTAGGGTTCCTGTTTTAGTTTCTTAAAAATAACTGTTAGTTACGGTTTCGGTTCTGGTTACGGTTCGACTCCCTGCCTTTGACCCACCTCGGTGGTCGAATGGTTTCAAGATTCTAAGGCTAAACTTCGTTTAAAATTATACCTTCTTCCTCAACACATTAGTGTAATTAGTACATATGCGCACAACACGCACGGGATAATAATAAAAAAAAAGCAACAAAAAACTATTACCGTGTGAACGAACGACCAACCAAAATGGCAACTATTCCGCAGACCAATTTGCTTAAACACTCACACGGCCGATCCATCGGAGCCAGCCAAATATGGTCTTTTAGTGATTAATATTATTACTAGATAGCACTACAAGGCTACGTTCGAAATATGAACCAATACAACTTTGGAAGCCTAGAGTGATTAGGAGTAACGCCAGAACAAGCTCAAGTGTTTCATAAGCCTAGGCGACTTAAACATTTGTGTCCCCGTTGTATTCTGTATAATATAATTATATAAATACACCGCATGCTTTGCGTTAAGTAAAATAATAATGTGACCTGCTTAGGTGTCAGTACGGTCTAACGCGCCAATCTCGCAGGAGACTAGACTACTTATAACGGGTAGATTAAAGTTCGAATTTCGATCGGGTGTAATAAGGATGTGTTTTCCACTCTCTCTCCACTTAAATGAGAGTACAGTTCATCTAAATATAATCTTCCTAATACCTCTAGCGTAATTAGTACACAAACATACAAACCGAACGGGTAATAAAACGCAGTGTTTAAAAAATAAGTGACAAAAACTGGACAAAATTATTTTTTAGTATTAATAAGTAGAAAATAAGTGGTGACCACCCCTCTCTTTCCCGCCTTTACCAACATGTGATAAAATATTATTCCTTCTTTCCTTTCTTTTCTTAATATTTTGGGAAGATTTTATATAATGTTAAAGTGATTCGCCGACAAAGCAACCCCGAATCTAATAAAACTATAAAATTGTTTATATTATTAATCAATCTTTTAGAATATATATATTGTAGCCTAATTACATTCGTAATATTAGATAAAATATTTAGGTGTTATTTCTTTATTTATGAATAATTATCATCTGATACTGACCACAAAGCCAGAAGGCCCGGGATCGTTCCTCGGTGCTTACAGATTTTATGTGAAACAGAGGGTTTGGAACGGGGAACTCAGCCTCGTGAGGACAAATGAAGAGCTATACTTGAATGAAAAAAGTAACGGCTTCGTTGTATAAAACTGAGATTAACGACGTGAAGTGTCCGGGGTTCAATACTCGGTCTCGACACAGATTTATCCGATTTACAAACCCTTTCATAACCTCTGACAAGACGTGTATTCATCACAACTTGTGAACGTGTGGAATGCCAGGCCTCCACCGTGGTTCGGATCCCACGTTAAACTGTAGGTCCTCCATTTCACCTCACAATCACCCTACCATTACACATTAGCGTAAGTGCGTATAACCCGAATGGGTAGTAAGACGCGGAGCTAATAATAATAATAATAATAATAATAATAATAATAAAGTTAAATGAAAAGTGAATAAAAATCAACTAACAGACTTCATCCTCAAGTGACGTATGTGTAACAAAGCCTATGTATGATTAGTCAAATGGGGACAGAGTGTGAGAGAATATATTACAGGTAGTTAGTTACTTGCTCACCTTGGTAACATTCCCCGACAAAATCTTGTTACGTGTTTAATTGACAGTAAGCATCCCAATTTGAAATGTAGCTTTACCAAAGTTGACAATGATTTAATCCTAAACATTCCCGTCCCCCTAAAAAAGAAGAAGAAACGGCAAAAAAAAAAAACCACCACATAAACAACTATTTCTTAGAGAATGTTTAAAAGGGTCTATTTGACCCATCCATTGACCTTTTTACCACCCCTCCCATAAAAAAAAACCTCCGCAAAGTTTATTTTCCCCGCCATCTGTGGAAGCAAACAGCCAACAAGAATGTGACCATACTGGCGCCTGCGCATTGAGCATGTTACCTTTCGCAGCCCTTTATACGCTGCCAGCAGGGGTGGACTAGTAGAGGGTTGGGTGTGGGAGGGGAAATACATTTTACAAGAGCACACATGAATAGAATGACTAATTTTGTAAAAAAAAAAATATATATATATATATATATATATATATATCTGATCATTCCGTGAATGGCTTAAAGTAACGACTTGTAACACTCGGTAAAATGTATCTTTCGATGCTATTTATTATTTTCCACACACTCTTTTTGTATTTTTAAGAAAAACAAATTATTCTTTTTTTTTTAACTATTGTGATATGGTTGGGGTGACAATAAAAGAAAACAAGTTCATCATAGCCTTTTACCGATATCTTTTAAAGGAAAAAGAGATCATTGAAAGCTGGTAAGCACTTCATTATTTCTTTATTCTCGAAAGTCCATTTCAACCCCTCTGGAAAAAAAAACCCTTCACCCTCGCCTGGCATAATGGTTAGCTCTTTATGACCGACGAAGCGCACACTTTTTGGTCAAACGAAGTGAGAGAAGGATTTTTTTTTTGTTTGGCAAAACATTTGCAAACTGAGTTGTCTTGTAATGGTAGTCTGTATATGGTGGGGTTTTTTTTCCGACGGTTCCTCCTGCCTATGCAGTGTTGATGACTTCACATAAAAGCGAGGGAAAAGGGGGAGGTGGGTCAAGACCTCCCGCTGGAAAGGGTCACTATATATTTTCACCCCAACCTATACCCCTCTTCCTTCCTAACACATGCCCTGGAAGTGAGTTTGCTATTTAGTAACTTATTGTGTCAATTCATTCGCGCATGTTTTCGTGGACCTAGACATAATATCGAAAATTAGAAAGAGAAACCAAAATTCAAGTCATTTAAAGTAGAGGGGGGTCAAATCTTATACAGTTAAACCCCGGTAGTCCGAAATTCCGGATAGTCCGAACATACTTTTCGAAAAACGAGGGAAAAAATTAAGTCAAATTAAAATTTTTTTTTAGTTAACAAGCTCAAAGTTAAAAGAGAATTGTAAGAAAGAGTGATATCTGATAATAAATATTTAATATTTACATGTTTTAGTCAACACAATGTGTCTTTCTTTAGCTAAAAATAAATACACTACATATTAAATGTTACACACGAGTTAAATAAATTAAATTTTGTTTTAAACGCATTCAACTGTAATTTAAAATTCGTGAAAATATCCACGTTTCTCCCGGTTAATCCGGATTTTCGCTAATCCAAACAAGCTTAGGTCCCAATTAGTTCGGATTAACGAGGCTCTAATGTATTTCTCGAATCAGAAACTTAAATTTTCTTTCGAATCTCGAATTAAAATTCGATGTCTCAAATCTTTTTAAAAAGAAAAGTACAACTTTAGTTAAAGAGAAAATATTTAAAATTTAATTAAAAAGAAAGTTTTTAAGGCATTTTTTTTAGCACCACGTCTCGTAGTGAGCCCAAGCTATAAGCTTACTGTATGTACTAATCACGCTTGTAGTTTTAGGAATGAAGGAGACTATATATAGGAAGCGTACCCGCATTTGTGTGGAGAAAGAGTGGAAAACCATTTAGGAAAAACCACCCCTTGTTGCCACTGATGAGTTATATACTGTCTGTCATGTCTATTACGTCATAAACAATAAAGAGAAATAAGTTTTGTGTAGATTAGTTATATTAATACAAGGTTGTCCTTGATTTTGTTACTCTACCAACAACACAAGTCTATAATTTATTAATTCCTTTTTCCAATTTCTTAAAATTATTATTTGAAGTCAAGGTTTTAATAATCGTATTAGAGATAATTTTTTAAAATATTTTTATGGATCTTGAATCTCTAGAAAACCATGAGATTTGAGGAACTAAGGATTCGAACGTCGAATCTCTAGTTTAAAGCTGTTAACTATAAATCTCCCTCGTTTATAAGTTAGAATGACGTGCATGATACTTTTTTTTATGGTATATCATGCTTTATCAGAAGGATTAGAACCCCCAAGTGCCCGTCGTCGGTAGTCCAATCTATTATGAGAGTGACACCTTAGACCATTCGATCACCGAATCGGGTTGCTGATAGTTGACTTGTACTTAATTCGGTACTGAATTATGTATGAAATAATTGCCCTTGTGCACAAGGTAAAAGATATGGTAGCTATTTGATAATCTTTGCTCGATTTGGTGTTATTATTATTATTATTATTATTATTATTATTATTATTATTATTATTATTATTACTAGCACCACGTCTTACTACCCGTTCGGGTTATACGCACTTACGCTAATGTGTAATGGTAGGGTGATTGTGAGATGAAATGGAGGACCTACAGTTTAACGTGGGATCCAAACCACGGTAGAAGCCTGGCATTCCTCACATTCACAAGTTGTGATTAATACACGTCTTGTCAGAGGTGAAGGAAGGGTTTGGCAATCAGATAAATCTGTGCCGGGACTGAGGACATTTGGTGTAATTAATGGTCGTACCTTATTCTTCGGTGTTTGAACGGCATAAGAAGTCACTACTGGACTGCTGATGACGGGGAGATCGGGGTTATAATCCCGGTTGAGTGTATTAAGTATGGTTATTCATAAATTATGTTTCCCTTTACCTCCACGAAAATGCGGGTACACTTAATATAAATTCAACCTTCACAGCCCTCATCCATTGGTGTAATGAGCACATAAGCGTGCAATCCGAACGGGTAGCAAGATGTAATGCTAAAAAAAATAATTCATTAGTTCACAATTCAGCCAACCTGGCGCTCAAATTCGTGTTTTTTCAGCTCTACAAGGTGATGTCATCCTATAAGCTAGTCTATTTCTCTATTAATTCATTCTATTATTATTAATGAAGGAAATTATTTCAAGTAGTTTACACATTAAACTGTATCACATTGTTAATGAACAATATAATACAAAGAAATGCTATACAAATTATGGTCTTCGGATTTTAATCTGTTCTTACAAATTAGAGTATTAATCCATTACAATAATTTGTGAAATTTTAATATTGTAACTAAACAAGTGTGATCTTACGACACACAAACTTCAAAATTGTTGAAAACAAATTATTTATATGTACGGATTAAAGCTAAAGTTGAAATATAGCTTATTAATAAATTGGCTCAAACGCATTTAATGTAAAAAGACAATCTAAGTAAGGCAAATTGTAGATTATAATCCATAACATGTTAAAATTATTATAAGTTATAAGAGCCTATTAAAATAAAATTAGGCTTGTTGTTAAATTAAATATGATTAAATTACCAAACATTGACATATAAAAATTCGATTTATATCATATGCTTACCTTTTTTAGGTTATTTGTTCCTTGAGGTAAGTGTTTTTGAAGTTTTTATGGTAAAACAATTTTTTTTGACCAAAATAAATAAAATATTGCTCCAGTAGCAACGTTTAGTTTAATTTTCTTCACACGGTGATATCAACAGTTGTTGAATATTTGTCAAGGGTGTCCTGGAATTTAATGACAACTTTTTCTCTTCATTTAAAAATATTGTCATATAACTCCACTATGTTCGTGACAGATATTCAACAACTGTTGATATCAACATGGGAAGAAAATTAAATTATATGTTTTCTACTGGAGAAATATTTTATTTCTTTGGACCAAAAGTTTTTTTTTCTTTTACTAAAACTGCAAACATTTTGCCCTTAACTCGCGTTCCCTACACTCCCGCTTTAATAATACACCATATATGCTCCCTACTGTATATTTTTAGAATGTTTTCTAATATGTAATACACATTATAACCAACAACATATCATCGTCATCATTGGTTTCAATTCAACTTTAAAAAAAAAAAGAAGTCTAGTTTCTAGTGTTGTTCCTCAACGAGGATGATTCATTGACTGTTTAAAATCTCAGCTACTTGTTTAAAAAAAAAAAAGACACAAAAACCAGCAACGATGTTAACACATTTTCCTTGGGATGTAAGTATCCATGACATTTTGTGTGTTTATTTTCATTTCACACCTCCTTTAAGAGCTTGTGGTTTTTCCTTAATAGCCTCAAGTGACGGCTTCTTCTAGGGGAAGGTCTATTTTGCGTTGACAGTGACGCACGTGAGGAGAGAGCGTCTTTTCCTGAGTGTCCCCTCCCCTCAGAAAACCATGTGAAGAGTTCAAGGGGAAAAGGAGGAAAGTCACATTACACACATTTTTCAGGACAACTTTTATATATCAAACCGCATAAGGACCTTAGTAAATACCTAAATAAAATTCATTTATATAATATAAACACTTTTTTTTAACCAGAATCTAAAGTGCATTAGAAAGGTCTCATGATTGTCTAACAGATTGCAGCACTAACTCAATTTGAATGAAAGATTGTACCTACCCTATTTTTCCTCTGTGGCCTTCTTGTGTGTGAGTGGAATCAGTAAGTGGTTTTAAGACGTTTGTTGAAAGACGTAAGGGGGAGCTAAGCTAATTGCAACAAGGGAGAGAGTGAATTACGGGATAAGAAAGGAAGAAGTTTAAAAAAATACATTATTTTATTATATAAATCATTTACTGTAGTTCCGCTTAAGGATGGTCGTTTCAAATACTTTTAACGGACTAAAAGAAGTGGGCTGTTATTATATTTGGTTGACTACAGTCTGATTTTCATGGTAAGCCTAAGCATAGTAGATGATTGAAAATCAGAAACTCATAGTGCCATAATGGCTGGGTAAAAGGGGGGAATTACAATTGTATTTTCATTAATGGCCCTCTTAATTAACAAGGTAAAGAGAAACCAATAGGAAGAATTATTGGAAGCTTTTGAAATTTCTTAGATTAACTTTAAAATTGATAAATCAAATAAGAAATATTTTGAGGGTGCCAAATTTTAATGACTTTTAATCAATGTTGATGGTCGAAAGTGGGCTTCCTATAAAAATCATGGAACCCACGTCGGTGGCCGCATGGTCTAAGACGTCACTATCGCAATAGACTGGATTGTCAATGATGGGGAAATCGGGGTTCAGTCCCCGGTTTGGTGGTTGGTGGTTTCTAAACGGTTTCCCACAATTTCTACACGAAAATGATTGTACATTTTCTCTAATTTCAACCTTTTCATCCCTATCACATTAGCGTAATTAGTATATGAGCGAATAACCCGAACAGGTAATAAGACGCGGTATTTAGAATAGTAATAATATAAATGTATCCAAGCAAATGCGGAGACATTTCCATAAATTCTACCTTTATCACAGCATTTATGAAGTTAAATGCGTATAAGCTGGAAGGTTTCAAAACATGGAGAAAAAAAAGCTGGATTTCCATTATTTTCAACACAGATAAATAGTGATATTGAAAAACTAGTCGTACTATACGATTTTCATAGGAAAAACCTTATCTGACAATTAGAAAAGCTACTAGATCTACTTTCATGTATTCATACGTCAAATCATGAGATTTGTAGCTTTAACTTTTGACTATCAATCGGCCTTCCTACAAAATAACAATAAGATATATTCTGGAAATTAAAAAATGACGCCTGGACACGGCTTTAAAATATGAGTGAAGAATGACCCTGGGCACGGGATGAATCCTGGATAGCTCAGTGGTTAGAGCATTGGCGTACTAAGCCAAAGGCCCCGGATTTGATTCCCGTGTCCAGGAATCATTTTTCAATTTTCAAAATATGATATCTAGATAGAGTAATCCTCACTAAAAGCATAAATATTAGTTTTAGCTATTTGATTTTTCAATAATATAATGTTATCAACGTTAACACATTTTTTTTAATGTTTCTTCTGACCAAATTCTCCTAAAATTATTTTATTACAATTACTGAAATTATATTAAGCCCTTCACAATTCCAAAACTCCAGATATAGTGAAATCACCATAGAAAGAGCATTTTATAGAATGTAAAAAATAAATGTAGATTGGTCAACATGGGGGGAAAGTCAGTATATTTATGTAACTGCTGTAAGAATTACTATCAACATCTCTCTAAACTTTCAGTTGTGGAACATAATAAGTTAGCGTATGAATACATTAGCTTATATTTAGAAACTTTAAAAATTATCAAAAGAAGTCCTAAACTAGATACCCAGACTATACCAAATAACTAGCCCTGTCAACGTTATTTCTGAATGTTATTTCCCTTTAACATTTTACCATAAATTATAAGATTTCGTGAATATAGGTCTAAGTTTTCACATCAAACAAATTTGAGAATCTTAGGATTATAGTTTTTATAAAGCTCTCAGAAACATTAGTATATGTAAACAGCGTGTAAGAAATTTGGCCCTCCTTAAGTGGTTTATGTAAATAGTTTTAGAATCAAGGTCTTAATTTTTGAACATGATGTTTTAAAAACTTTCGTAGCCTATGGTAGTCAAAGTAAACAGGCAGCTTTGATGGGGAATAAATCAACTACAGTAACCAAAAATAATTTGTTAACCAAATAATACTGTTACTTTCTCTTTTGGGGATAAAAATAGGTAGGCCTATATCCGATTATGAATCGAACTTTTCAGTCATTCTATTACAGAAACAACCCATTTCAGTGGTCGAGTGGTTTAAGATATCAATCCCATGTTAGACTGGTTTGCTGATGACGGGAATATCATGGTTTGAATCCTGGTTGGGTCTACTGAGGGTGTTTATTTACTCAATCGTCTTCCACTCTCCTTCTGCGCAAATTCGGGTATATTATGTCTAAAATGCTTTCTTTCTTATTCTTATCCTACTAACATAAATATCACATAACTTACTCAGTAATAATTATAGTTATAATATAATAAATACGGTCATATAATTTTTCATTAATGTGTAATGTGTAAGACTTTATCTATCATGTTTGATCTATTTTGATATTTTTTTATTTTGGGGGC
>CABFWO010000793.1:120230-137517 GCA_902155825.1 Timema genevievae | reverse complement strand
ACCCAATCTTATATCAACATTTATTTTGATTTTTTGGGCATCCAGAAGTCTACATTTTAATTTTACCTGAGTTTGGAATAATCTCTCTAGTTCACTTTATTAAAAATTATCAGTAACTAATTTTAGTTAATTTTACTGATCAAAATACTTTAAAATTAAGTATAAATAATAGTATAGACTAGAAAGGTACTAAGACGTGAAGCATAGGGGGGAGGGGGAGGAAAGGGGAATAGTAAAGAAACAGTACTAAGTCAAATAACTTGTTTGGTTTCCACCGAACAAGGACGTGATGCGAGGCCGGTGGTTGGTCCATCGATCTCCGAGGAGCCGTTAGGCAAACATCCCGGACTGGACACTTGGACTCGACTCTGGGACAAATTAATGAAGAGTTCTCTGTTTGGGCACTACTTTATACTATATTCGCGTTTTAAATTGGTACTGTGATTCTGTCGGCTCTTAATAGTAGACGTTCGTCTTAGTTTAAGTGCACTGGATGTTGATTTTATTGCTAGAGGTTTTACCGCCCCTTCTGCTGACTTACAGAAAATTTCAACTTATTTAGGGACAAATAATTTAGGTGAGGATGTAGGGAACGCGAGAAAAGGTAAGGGTTTTTGCAGTTTTTATAGCAAAACTCTTTTTGGTCAAGATGGAAAAAAAAGAAGAGTTGTTTCCTTACAAACATAAAAGTTTAATTTTCTTCACATGGTGATATCAACAGTTGTTGAATATCCATCAAGAGCATAGCGGTATTAGATGAGAAACTTTTTAAATGAAGAGAAAAAGTTGTCATTAAATTCTAGGACATCCTTGACAGATATTTAACAACCATGTGAAGAAAATTTAAACAATGTTTCTACTGGGGAATTATTTGATTTATTTTGGCTAAAAGATGTTTTGCTATTAAAAAAAATGCAAAAAATACTTACCTTTTCTCGCGTCCCCTACACTCCCAACTTAAGATGGCGTATTTCAACTAAATCTATTAACTCAAGGATGAGAAGCAAATTATTAAAAATAAAACACCCTTTAGGATAAGAAACAATTTATTTATTAAAAAAATACCCTTCAATGAACACAGATGGGGTTAAAACCCAGGACTTCCATGGCTATAGTAGATCGCAATGGTTGGTAGGATATTACTATTGACCCAGGCAACAGGCTGGAAACAGTAATGGATGTAAAGAAAATAAATAAGATCTTACTCAACTGCAGAACCGTCACAACCATCATACTTCATAGCTAAGAATTTAAAACCTTATGATACATGTTGGGTTTTATTTGGATTCAAACCTACGACCTCTAGAACAATAGGCCGCTATCAACTGATCCAACATGAACTCTTCGGTGGCCACATGATCTAAGACGTCACTCTCGCAATAGACTCGACTGCCGATGACGGGGATATCAGGGTTCGAATCTAGGTCGCCTTTACTGAGGGTGGGTTTTCCCTGAATGGTTTTTCCTCTCTCTTTCACTACGAATATGCAGGTACACTTCCTATAATTCAACCTTTCTCATTCCTTCATCGCTGATAGGTTACATTAGAGTAATTAGTACATATGCGTATAATCCGAACGGTACTAAAAAAACCTATTGATCATTAGTTATATCACGCCAATAGCCAGGGAAGTGGGAACTGACTTAGTCAAATTTTCGTAGGAAGAAACTTTTAGGAAATATGAACTTATTTTTGTCGTCAACATCGATAGCATTTTAATACAATATTAGTGTTGTTTTATAGGTATTGATCATATCTATCAAAAGTGACAGCTTCAGATCACATGCCCTGGTGTATTAATACGTGAAAGTAGATCTAGTAACTTTTCTAGTTGTCGCATAAAAATTGGACTCTTCTTATTTAAAAGGGGAGTGTGCTTATATTTAATGATAATTGAAATAGTTTAATATATTTTGCATAAGGATTTGCTTTTTGTATTTTCTTTTGAATAACTATAGTTACACAGCTTATAATGGAGCTATAATTAAAAAAGAAAATGTCTATGTTTTATTTTATATTTTAAAATAAATAGTTTAATTCACTTTATATTTTTATTCTTTTAAGTGAACCTTTAGGTCAGGCCTTACAAACTCGAGTCTTAAGGGCCACATTGAACATTCAACAACATATTTCTCACGAAGACACTTTCAAATTATGCATAACTTCCTCTGGAGGGAAAGTAAAGCTGTCGGTCCCATGCCGACAGTGGCATGTAAAACAAACCTGTAAGTTATGTGAAAATACCTTTCCTGGCACAATTAGTATGCTCTTTCTCGTTCGCTCGTTGAATTTCAGTGTGGAAGGCAACGGGAAACCACCACACTTTCTGAACTTACATAGTAAATGTGGTTCTTTATACCAGATGGTGCAGGCAACACTAACCAGGCGAGTGCTTGTCCAGCTCTGGATGGATGGGAAATGTATCAAACCAACCTTCAAGTTGAAGACTCATCGTCGTCATCATCGTAATAATAATAATCATCATCATAATCATCATCATCACTATCATCATTATCATTATTATCATCACCATCATCATCAATATAATCATTATCATCATCAATATTATCATCATTATCACCAACATCAATATCATCATTATTATCATCATCACCATCATCATCAATATAATCATTATCAATATTATCATCATTATCACCAACATCAATATAAGCATTATCATCATCAATATTATCATCATTATCACCAACATCAATATCATCATCATTATCATTATTGTCATCACCATCATCATTATCACCAACATCAATATCATCATCATTATCATAATAATTATCATAATCAATATAATCATTATCATCATCAATATCATCATTATCATAATTACATTGAAAATTTAAATACCGAGGGAGTCTCATTTCAGAAATTTCAATATTGTCAAATAATTTATTTTTTAATCAACAAAAAGAAAATTGTCTGTATAAAATGTTTGGGTGTAATTTAATCTTCCCCAGAGAAATTCGAAACTTTATTTATTTAACGGCGTGTGAATGCTAGGCTCTAAATCTTGTCTTTAAGTCAAAAAGATTGAAGACAAATGCATATGCGTAAGCCGTGATGTCTCGGGTGTTTGTTCTTTTTACAAGAGAAAACAACTGTTCACTCACTAAGTTCTGCCAGACATTACAATTATTTGGTGGCACATACTTCTTTTATACTCGACCTCTAATGAATAAAGAGTAAAAATTCTGTTCACCAACCTCACTTGCTAAATTTACCCAAATAATGAGCCATTTCCGAATGTTCTAGCCTAATCTCAAATTGTGTATTTTTATACAACGTTAATAAAAAGATGAATTGGACCGCATTGTAAATGGGTTCAAAAGGTCAGAAGACCACACAGCCCGTGGGTCACAAAATAGACATGATTGCTTTAGATTGTATGTTTTTAAATAACTTAGCTACTAGAGATAAAAGGTTAGGAGGCCTTTAAAGGCCGGTACACACAGAACGCTAAGCTAAGCTAAGATTTGCTCTGCTAACTCTTTAGAAAAATAGCGGACAATATATTTAAATGTGTTGGTTCACGCAGAAAGCTAAGCTACGCTTTTACCATTTTTCCATCTCCCATCTTGAGCCATGTTACGTTGCGCATGCGCAATATATTAAAGTGGAGCCGTTAATTGAACAAGTCAGATCTCCACCTCCTAAATGTTCTTCATCTTCCAAAACCACTGCTAACAGCAGCATCTTTTCTTCCTCAGTACTATCATCTGAACTCAAACAAGACATTTTGGAGAAAGCCATAACTAAATTTCACTGGAGCAGACCAGAAAGAAACAACACTGAATTCTGGAGTGAAAAGAGGGAACATTGCATAGCTTAGCTAATCAATGAGTGTGAAACCTAACTGACCTTAGCAGAGGACAGCACAGCATAGCTTAGCTTAGCATTCTGAGCATATCGGCCTTTACTCTCGTGTTGGACTGGCCTGCTGATGATGGGGAGATCGGGGTTCGAATGCCGGTCGGGTTTACTAAGAATTTATTTTTTCCTAAATGGTTTCTCACTCTCCTTTCACGCAAATGCGGGTTTATATTTTTACCGTCCTTTTAATATATTCCGGAGGATATTAGTTACGACACCTTCCGAATATTTTAATGGCAACATAATCATCTTGTACCATGCGTTATGAATAATGAATTTAAAAACATGCGCGAATGATTTTTTTCTTCTTGTAGTTATGATTGATATAGTCTATTCAAATTACATTAAACCTTTTAGAATATAATATAATGTTCATTTACTGATATGATTGATACTTTTATAGTTTTATTGTTCGAAAAAATGCTAAATGTGGCTTATTTCCTTTCAAATATCCATTAAACATCACATTATTTGTATAATTGTATAATAATAGTTGATTTATTTTTTCAAATCTGTAAAAAAAAAGTTTAACTTACAGTAAATATGTACAAAGAGAGGTAGAAAAAAGTTACAAAACGAATCTTAGACTAGTTCTTCCACATTCTAAGGAAAGCAAGGTAAAGTGATCCAAAAAATCAAAATATTCTTATTAATTTAATTAAAAACTATTATTTAAACATGGTATAAAGCTTAAAAATAACATTTTCATGTTTTTGTATCTAAATAAAACTAATTCAAAAATAGCTTGGTTTCATTAAAAAAATATAATTAACATTGCAAACAAATGACACAAATTAAATTCATATGCAAAAAATCTCTACACAAATTAATATAATACAGTAATAAGATTATATAAAAAAACACGAAACGAAAACTACGTATGATTTTGAATCAGCACACATAAATTTGAAATCAAACACTGCGTCCAACTTTGCATAAATAGCTTTTCCGCTTAGTCCAAACTATTATTTATTGAATGAGGTAAAAACCACCAATAAATCTACATTATATTGTGCTTCAACAAAACTCTATAAAGTAAATAGAGTTTTAACTTTGATACGAGTAGTAGGCCACTAAATTTGATGGTCGTTCGAAAAATGTATATTATTTTATCCTACTTAAGCCAATCTGTTTAATATTGCTTGGACAAAATTAGTTGAAAGAAAAACTCATTCATAGGTTACAATGAAGAGCTAGTCTGTTCAGCGTAAGAATTGTTTTCTGAAAGACCTTTTTCCCTACCAGAAAGCTATTATATAGTAGGATTTTGGTAGGAAAAAAGACCTTTTAGAGAGTAATTCCTACCGTGAATGCAGTATAACTATTCAAAAGTTAAGTAAATAATTCCTCAGGAGGTGATTTTCAGGGAGACAGTTTTTTTTTAAGAATTTGTTTCATTTGGTCTCCAATGTACACAACGCTCCTCATAGACAATTCTATAATCTAGGGTGGTCTATATTTTTATAGGTCATCAAGAAACAGCCGTTAACGACACAAGGTTAAAAGAACAACATTTCCGGTAAAAGAGAATATTTTTGGAGGAGCGGGAGTCTAATAATTATTCTTTATTTTTTTCCTGTCATTTACTTTATGTTTTCATTACGATTTTAAATAGAGGGTAAAATAATAGTAGGTAATAAAATTCTTACAGAGCTATTGGGTGTTCTTTTTGTTTTGTGGTTGGTATTTTGAGGACGGGGGTAGGGGGGTAGAGGTGGAGGGGATAGCTGCGTGGAAAGGTCACCCATTTGTTATGGTGGGTCTGACCTTTCCCTAGCCATTCAATGTTTTAGTGACATTCTCTTTTTCTACCAATGTGTCCGTCTCGCATGTTGGCGGCAGTGTCAAACGATGTTTTCATTAGTATCCAATTACGCACCAGAAAATAATTAAGGTGCTATAATAATTAACGATGTATTTGTGGAGGAACAAGCTAATGTTCTTCAGTCAACACGGTGATGAGTAAATAGAAACCATTTAATTAATTTGATTAGTATTTTTAGTTTTAAGAGTTTATTTTATATTATGTTTACCTTTTTGTTATTTCCCCATGACAGTAGTTTCGTTTTATAGCTAAGAAGACAATCTTGAAAATAAAGATGTGTAAAAAAAGGTTAAATTTGGAGAGAGAAATGTCATAACTATTATTTGGTGTGTTCACACTTTTTTTTAATATTATTTTAATTATTTAATCTTTATAAAGTCGACCTCAGTTGCCTTGGGGTAAAGTGCTCGCCTCTGGACATAATGTTTGTGGGTTCAAACCCAACTAGGGGCAACGAGTTTTTCTTGAGTGATAAAAATCCGTAGCACAACTTTCTACGGAGGGGATTAAATCCGTTGGTCCTCATTTCAAGTGAGGCATTTAAAAGAACCATGGAAGGTTTGGGACAATACCTTTCCCGGCTAAATTGGTAGGTCCTTTCATGCTCGCTCATAGACACCATCGTGTGCTGAAATAATCACTTGGTCTAGATAGTGTACGTTAAATTCCACAAAAAAAAATTGAAAATAAAAAATATTTCTCTAAAATTGGTAAAACAACGAGTTAAAGTAAAATGAGAAATGTAAATAACAAGGTTTGATCACATGTCCAGCGTTGCTGGCTATTGGCTTAGTTTAGGTCAGAATTTCACAATTTTTAGAGAAAAAAAACCCTTTTCTGGACAATATAAATAAAATATCGTTTCAGTGGCTACGTTTAAATCTAATTTTCTGAAAATAATTATTTTATTTAAAGTGCACTTTCTGAAACGACTGATTATATCACCACATGCCCTATAAACTAATTTAATCTAGAACAGACACAACATCCAGCCCCCAGCATTAACTCATCACTGTGAAAGGGGGAGCGCACATTTTACCGATGATACTATTTTACCACTCTGGGAATCGAACCCGGGACCCTTAGCTCAGATGACAGACGAGCTACCAATTGAATTAAAGCGTCGTACCTCAACATAGTAATCTCAACCGTTCTTGAATATGTGTGCATAGAAAATTTAGGTGAAAAGTAAATTAAATCAAAAAGGGCAATATGACTAAAAGAGAGGAAAAAATTAAAAAAAGGTCCAAATATGACCAAATTGTCAAAAAGAGCACAGTTGAGCAAAAATAGTAAAACGAGCAAAAAGGGTATAAATGATAAACAAAAGCAAACGTAATTCATAAACTAAAGGGCATGAAGGTTAAAAGGGGTAAAAGAAATGAAAATTTAAAAAAAATTAAAAAGTCTCTAAAAGGGCAAAAAGGGAAATAAATTATAAAAGGCTAGCGGGGTTGACAAAAAAGTGTAAATATGGCTTAAAGGGTAAAAAGGATAAATAGGATATTAAGAGAAAAAGGGTAAATAGGACAATAAGGGGAAAAGGGTAAATAGAACCATAAGGGTAAAAAGGGTAAATAGGACAATAAGGGGGAAAAGGGCAAATAGGAAAATAAGGGTGAAAAGGGTAAATAGGACCATCAGGGAGAAAGGGCAAATAGGACAGTAAGAGTAAAAAGGGTAAATAAGAAAATAAGGGTGAAAAGGGTCAATAGGACAATAAGGGAAAACATTGTTTTAAAAAGGTTATTTCTTTTGAAAACGAGGGTAAAAAGGTATAAAAAGTGCAAAAAGGGTAAAATGGGTAAAAAGGGTAAACGGGGTAAGAAGGCTAAATGGTGTGAATGCGATAAAAAATGCTAAAATACTTTTGATTGAATTTAATTACAACCCTTTAACAACCAATTATTTTACGTGGTAACTCTCTCTCTTCTTTCTTTTTTTATTATCACCAACAGGCAAGAGTTCAAAGTATTGAGTATAGAGAAGTTAAAACATAATCTTCAAAATAAATGTCAGCTTTTAGAACAAATTCAGATTATGTATCTATTCTGACATTGTCTATTAGTCAGTCTACTTTCGCGTTTTGTATCACAATTTAAACTGATACAGGATAATATTTAATTAAGGTAGACTGGTGGTCTAGGGGTAAGGTGTCAGACTTCTGTCTTGGGGATCCAGGATTCAATCCTCAGTTCCAACACAGATTTATCTGATTGTCAAACCCTTCCTTCACCTATGACATTCACAACTTTTGAATGTGTGGAATGCCAGGAATGGTTCGGATTCCACGTTAAACTGTAGGTCCTCCATTTCATCTCACAATCACCCTATCATTGCTACATTAGCGTAAGTGCGTATAACCCGAACGGGTAGTAAGACGTGGTTCTAATAATAATAATAATAATAATAATAATAATAATAATAATAAATATTTAAACATATTTTTAGATTTGTTTACTATTCCCTATAGCTTATTTTATATACTAAATACAACAAAGTTACTTTATAGATTCCCCGTGTGAACAAAGCATGCACCAGCTAGTTTTTTTCTTTAAAATGAACAATAATACTAGTCTTAGTTAGCTCTAACTCCGCCCCTCCCCTATTTCCCCACCTAAGACTATTGTATTCATATCCTCTTTGTATGGAAATTCCTGAGCTATGACTAGTTATCCTCTCAATCCACCTTTTATATTAATTCTCTAATAAATAAAATTATAATTAAATTATTAGTAATAGTTTTTAGTATTTTTAACTCTTCGGTTATTCACGGCTTGAATTAATAGGACCTGACCCGCTTCGGTGGCTGCGTGGTCTAACGCGCTACTCTCGCAGTAGATGCCGCTGATGGGGAGTTTGGGGTTCGAATATTGGTCGGGTGTACTGAGGTTTTTTTCCAAAATATTTTTCCACTATCCCTCCACCCAATTGTGGGTACAACTCCTCTAAATATAACCTTCCTAATCCCTAAAACCTTTAGAGTAACTAGTAAATAAACGTATAGCCCGAACGGGTAGTAAGATGCGGTGCTAAAGAAAAGATGAGTATCAACCATAGTACCCACACCAGTGGTCACACGGTATAAGGCGTCAAGATCGCAATGTATAGATCCCCTATTTTGGGGAGGTCGAGGTCGAATCCTGACCGAGTGCTCTGTGGGCTATTTTTCTTAAATGTCTGTCCGCTTTCTCTCCGCGTTAATGAGGGTACATTTCTTCAAAATTCTACTTTCTTGATATTTAAAACATCAGCGTGATTGATATAAGGAGCTATTTGCGTGACACCTGAAAGAGTACTGAGAAGCAGGTGTTGGAAAACTAAAACAAGAACCAACCGAATTATTCCTCGTCCTTCTGTCTCACACTAACTTTATTGAAATACAGTAAAACCTTGGATTGCGAGTAACTTGGTCTGCGAGTGTTTTGTAAGACGAGCAAAAATTTTTAATAAATTTTAACTTGATAAACGAGCGATATCTTGCAATACGAGTAGTACTATGGTTACGCTTTGTCTGCCGAGCAGTGTCATTGGATAGGTTCTTTGTTAAAGTCACACAAAAAGAAAAATATTTGAATGAGCCAAAATATAGCAGTGATTCCGCTAGTGACAGTGAAAGTCGTCCTAAACAATGACACACCTACTCCTCCTATATCTCTCGTCAACTTCACACCAGCCACCATTAAATTTAATAAATAACTTTGATAACAATACAGTTACATTTAAATAACGAAAATAAGAAAGGTATTAATCATTTTCAGATTAAATATTTTTGGGTTGTGGGACGAATCATCTGAGCTCCCATTATTTTTTATGGGGGAAATTCTCTTTGATATACGAGTGCTTTGTATTACGAACACGTTTACGAAACGAATTATGCTCGCAATCCAAGGTTTTACTGTATTTGACACTTTTAAAAGTAGACCAAGACGAAGGAATGGGTAAGACAGTCATCTGTTCTTTGTCTTGTTCTGACCGTGTTGAGTCTGCTCTCAAGTCGATCGCCAACACGCGCGGTTCAGAGCACCCTCCGGTCTGTTTTGTGCATTTTGGCGGAAGAGTCTCCAAAATATAAGAATTTATTATGATGGCAGCTTGCTGAGAGAAAAAAAATTAAAAAAATAGTTAAGTGTGTCCATCTGGTAAAAGGGGGCTGGTAAGGGGTGAGGAACGGAAAGGGGTTGGAGGTTGGTGGGGAGGAAAATATCTCGTTCAACGACCGCGGTGGCTGCAAGGATAACTCGCATGATCTTTACCCGGGAGTAATTAAACCCGGTACACACGATACTACTTATTGTACAAAATAATTAAAGTACAATAAATTGTAACCTGAAGGTGGCGTAGTGTGAAAAACCAATTATTGTACAAGATTTGTTTTGCACAACTTATTTTATATGACTTAAGGGAATAGAGCACGTCCTATAACCGCTTCGGTGGCCGTATTGTCTGAGGAGTTACTCTTGCAGTAGACTAGACTACCGATGAAGGGGAGATCGAGGTTAAGATCTCAATCGGTTTTACTGAGGGTGGTTTTTCCGAAAGGGTTTTCCACTCTCCCTATACGCAAATGCGGGTGCACTTAATCTAAATTTAGCCTTTCTCGTGACCCTAACTCGCTAGCGTAATTAATACATATGCGTTTAATCTGAATATGTAGTAAGACGCAGAGCATAGAAAAAAGAAGTAGGTTATTGAAACGATGTGTGATCGCGAAATCTATGATAGATTTATCAATCGATCGAAGCCCAAAAAGATTTCCGACCTTTGCCTTAGTTCATTCGACCACCAAAGTATAATACATGACGATAATGTTTTTGTATCTCTTATAATCATAAAAAAAGTATCTTCATATCTAAATCGAATTGTATCAATCGGGTACGAACATCGGCTTCGCTCCTGCGAGGGTCATCCACCGTTTCACGGATCACAAACAATGAGTGCATTTGAGTGCCCCGAAACGAGCATAGCAATCAACAATGTCGACGTGCTCTTCACGATGACAATTACCTCTTCATTACCGTATCATGCCCGCTGGCACCTTCTCAGACGATCATAAAAAATAAACACATTCAATGTCTGAGGATGACCGTTTTATTGCTTCCGAAGGAAAGGGGTCTACGTAACATATTCCCGAAGAGACCGTGGAGTTCATTGTCGTGTCACGGAGTGTTGCCAGGTTAAGCAGAACTTTCTGAAACTGTGCTTGTGATATGTTCTCTAGCTCTTGAACTCCATTTGACCATTCATATATAGCAGCTTCATGTCTTATCGTGGAGTGCTACCATGGTAAGCAAAGCTGGTTAAAACTGTACCTGTGACATGTTCTCCAGCTCTTGAACTTCATTTGACCAATCATGCATAGCAGTGTCATGTCGTGGAGTGCTACCAGGGTAAGCAGAGCTTTATATTTTATTTTATCACATACATATACATATACATACATATAAATAACACATACATTTATTTATTACAGTTAATATTTTTGTTTTTACAAACACGTTCTATCATATCTTTATCCTTACCCAATTAGGGTAATTACATGCAGGTATCCCGGATGGGTAGTAAGACATGGTGTACAAAAAATAAATGGAAACTATGATAGTAGAAAAATAAAGGGCAATTATTATCGTGACATATTTATTAAGGCTATTATTTTTTGTTCATATATATACTACGTTTTAACTTTAAGTATGCGGATAACATGGGCGGGTAGTAGGACGTAGAAATACCTTTTTTTTTTACATATTTAAGACACTATTCCTTTTAATAACGTGCATAAAGCTTATTCGCATCAGACATACCACCTTTATTACACACGGTTGCGCGAAAGAATCTTATAACATAGGTTGGGTGAAGAGCTGAAAAGAGGGTGGGGGGATAATATGTAAATAAAACAATGGGCAATATGGACGCATTTATTGCCATCCCTATCTTGAATTTGAAAACAGCACTGTCAGACGAGGTATATTACGAAACCGCCTGCCTTTCCCCCACTCCGTTTAGTATTCTAGTCGTTGAAAGCGAACATTTTGATAGGTCTCTCTTTCTTTACTCAGATCCTTACCATCGCAATAAAAACTGTTATTACTCTAAGAGTCTGTGACGTTTTTGCCTAAGTAGCTGTAAAGATTCCCCCAAGTTTTTCTCTCTTTTTTTATTCCCTTGTTCGCTTCGCGAAAACGCTTCGGAATAAAATCTGAAGAAGGGTTGGAGAGAGCTTGTAATTTTAATTGAGTGGTTGAACATGATTGTGTCCCAAGACGCTGAGATACGAATCCTGCTAGAAATATTATTCCGTGCTTTCTTATGACGGGTAGGAGGTCTTTACGCGTCAGAGATATGTTACCCAGGTTGATTTATTCCCTTCCGGGCGGATACGTAGCCAAAAGGGAGGCAGGTGGGTGAATGGGGTACTAACGGGTCTAGAACCCCCTTTCCCCATCCCTCATCATACGTTTAAACCATAATGTTTTCACACTCTCTTTCCACGGAAATTAGGGTACACTTAATCTAAATTCAACCTTCCTCATCCCTAGCCCATTAGTATAGGCGTATAACCCTAACGGGTAGTAAGACGCGGTGTTAAAAATATAATATTACTTTTTTTGAAATATTAAATGAAAAATAAATACATGTTATATTAAAAAACATTTTTGAATCTTACTACCCACTCTGGGTGTACGCATGTATGTAAGTGTACTATTATTATTATTATTATTATTATTATTATCACGTCTTACTACCCGTCAGGGTTATACGCACTTACTCTAATGTGCAATGGTAGGGTGATTGTGAAATGAAATGGAGGACCCACAGTTTAACGTGGGATCCGAACCACGGTAGAGGCCTGGCATTCCACACATTCACAAATTGTGATTATTACACGTCTTGTCAGAGGTGAAAGAAGAGTTTGGCAATCAGATAAATCTGTGCTGGGATTAAACCCCGGATTAAACCTCGAACCCCCAGCACAGAAGTCTGACACCTTATCCCTAGACCACAAGTGTGTAAGATTATAATTTTATAGGAAGTGTTGAGGAGTGGAGGGAGAGTGGAAAACTGCTAAGGAAAAAGTACCCCCGGTAAACGCGACTGGGATTTGAAATTCCTGTCTCTCCATCGTTGGTGATCTGGACTATTGCGAAAGAGACGTCTTATATCAGTGGTTTTCAACATGGGGTAAGCGAAGACATCTAAGGGGGTACACGTAAAATTTATATATAACTTATCCATTCCTTAATAAAAAAAATAATTTAATACATTATTTTGGATATAACTTATTTATTTTAGATGTGGGTTACAGAATATAACTTGTACTGTGGACCAACAACTTTGGGGATACAACGTTGAATATAAATTATATTTGGAGGTACTCTAACCAAATAAAAAAGGTAGACTACCAATGCCTTAGTCTATGCGGCCACTGACGTGGCTATTTGATTAATTTGTCAAAGATCATAATATTATTTCTTATTATTGTATCAAAGCCACAGAACCATGTTCATAGGAAGGCCCTTTTCAAAAAATGCGAACATATTTTTTGTGTCCAAAAATTAACATTTAACAATATTTTTAGTGTAATTTAATAGGTATTGATATTATACAACAAAAGTAACAGCTGAAGAGCCTATGGCTTGACGTATGACTACGTGAAAGTAGATCTAGTAACTTTTTAGCTGTGAGAATTGGACTGTATATTACAATTTCACGCATTCATGGAATAAGAAGATATTCGTAGACATGACAATATTTCATATTATAAGTTTTTAAGCCTTAAATTATTTATTTAATATTTCTGGGAGTTCTTGATAACATTTCCCATAGTCATCACAAATAAACTTTTGTAACATTTAAAAATTGAATTGATAACTAATTTAGAGCTATGATAATTAGATCCAACCAAAAAAGATATAAATATCTTACATAGTTACATACTTATGATAGTTTTTTATTTTAACGTCTTGACTGATGTGCATAGGCCGACGTCAAAAAATATCATATTTTGACCAGGCTTTATGGTCTAGCAGTCATAGTTCCAAGCTACAAAGGTCCTGCGTTTGATCCCTGGAGCTTCCAGATTTTTCTGTGAGTCTGTAACGGGGTCAACTCAGCCTCGTGAGAACAAATGAGGAGCTACTTGAATAAAAAAGAAGCGGCTCCGGTCTAAAAAACTGAGATTAACAACTGGAAGGTTCGTTGTGATGACCAAATGACACCCTCGATCCGTATAAGTTGGCAATATCTTCGCCCACAGATGGCAGCTACTAGTTCAGTAATATCTATTTAAGACTGACGTCATGTTAGGAATAAGGAGGGTAAAATTTATAAGAAATGTACCCAAAT
This sequence comes from Timema genevievae, assembly GCA_902155825.1. Classification (NCBI taxonomy): domain Eukaryota; kingdom Metazoa; phylum Arthropoda; class Insecta; order Phasmatodea; family Timematidae; genus Timema; species Timema genevievae. The sequence goes on along the minus strand of CABFWO010000793.1, from coordinate 123,460 downwards.
CCATGTGGAATGTACGTGCAACTGAGATTCGAACTCTGACCTCCTCGTCACCGACGAACCAGACCAGATGAGAGTAACGACTTATAGCCGGGGGGTCATAAAACGTCGACATTTATCAAAATATTGAGCTCAATTTTTTTTATTTTTTTTTACGATCTCAATACTTTTCTCTCTGAGGGATCGAGAAAAAGTAAAAGAGATCAACTCCACGTGGTGTACCTTGGTAACGGCATGGCCGGCTAAGAGTCTCTTTGAATTGTTTTTGCAAGTAACAAGTTTAAACAAAAAAAAAGTCAAAATTAAATGATAATAATAACCTGCTCCGTTGGCCGCGTGGTCTAAGGCGCTACTCTCGCAGTAGACTAGACTGCCGATGACAGGGGGATTGAGGCTCGAATATCATTTTGGTGTACTGAGGGTAGATTTTTTTTCAAAATGGTTTTCCACTCTCTTTATATCTCTCTCCACGCAGATGCGGTTACACTTCCTATATATATAAACTTCCTCATCCCTAGCAACATTAGTGTAATTATTACAAAAGCGTGTAACCCAAATGGGTAATAAGACGCGGTGCTAAAAATAGATATATAATATTATTAACATATAACACTAATAAGAAAATACTAGCCATTCCTCGTACCTAATCCATGCGTTCAAGTGATAATAATTGTTTTTGCTTGCGCTTAAGTGCTACACAACGCACCAATGAGTATATCAACCTTGTTAAAAAAAATCCCCTCTAATCCCCACGGCCAAGGAAGCTTTCAACAAGAAGAGGTTACTGCTGACGAACAAGTTGAGTTTGGAACTGAGGAAGAAACTGATGAAATGTTACATTTGGAGCATTGCGTTGTATGGAGCAGAAACTTGGACTCTTAAGAAGATGGAAAAGAAATACTTGGCGAGCTTTGGAATGTGGTGCTGGAGAAGACATGAGAAGATCAGGTGGACAGACAGGGTGACAAATGAAGAAGTCCTAAGAAGAGTGGGTGAGAAGAGAACCATTTAGGATATGATTCTTCACTACAAGGATGATTCAAATATGGGATGACTTGAAGGAAATAATAAACTCCTGTTTGCTGAAGGAGGAGGCAAATGACAGAGCGCATTGGCGGTCTAAGTTCACTGAGAAAAAGTAATGGAACTGTTGTAAGGCAGTAAACTTAACAACAATAATAATAATAATAGAGATCAACGACTAGTTTGTTCATTAACGCGACTGTACTGCGAGGATTTAATGAAATGTGTAGAGAGTTAGGAAGGATGATAGTAGAAATGGTGATAGGGAGGAAAGAACAGAGAGGGTGGGAAAGTAGGGGGTGGGGGTTGGGGTAAAAGTGCCCCCAATTTGAGTTTGGTCACGGCTTATCAAGCTGTAACAACAGCTCCCCCTCTAATGGGATTAGCGCAGTAAAACGATCAATTTCCAATAATGGGGGAAGATCACCCCAGTCGACAAGTATTTATTGATGCAGTGGGGAGGGTGGATAAGGTTTTTCAGGAGGGGTGTCTTAAGAGTTAGTTTAGATATTGGGCTCAATACAGACATTTTAATTTTGATAAATGGGTCAAAATTACTGTTTGATAACCATAAAATTAAAGTACTAAATTAATTGATTAAAACAGGAAATAATTTTAAAGTAGGTATTATATTTTGATCTAACTACTATTTTATAAAAATAAATAATTTCTATTAGGTCAAGATTCAAACTGTAATCTCTCCACGGTGGTCAACTTGTGATTTAATGCTCTCAATCATGGTAGGGTATCATAACTAATCATTTTAATCCCATTTTATTCCACAAGAATGTTCTGGTTGTTTAAAGTGTGCTTTATGAAAAAATCGACCGACTTAAAAACTTATTTAAATCAGAGAAGCTCATTTGACATTTTACTCTAAAGTAAAACGCTTGTAACTCAATCAGAGAGTGTTTACTTTCTAACCTAAGAGCGCCGAGTTCAATTCAAGATGGGCTCAAATATTCGTAATTAATACAGTTTTCTTTTCTTTTAGGTAAACTGTATATTAACAGCTTGCGGTACCCGCTTGGGTGGCCGCATGGTTTAGAGCGCTACTATCTCAATAGACTGGACTGCTGATGATGGGGAGATCGGGGTTCTAATCCCGGTCGTGTTACTAAGGTTTCCCCCCCCCCCTCCGTGCAAATGTGGGTACAATTCATCCAAATTTTAGCTTACTCATCTCTAATATATTAGTTTAATTAATACATATGCGTTTAGCCCGAACGAGATGAAAAACAAGAATACATTATTTGAGGAGTAATTTCCGCATGGTGGGCGTCAGACTCATCTTGTATATCCTACCGCTGTCGGATAAGCAAGGGTTATTATCCCTAACGAGTGTACTGAGAGGGTATTTAGTTCTTAAGTGGTTTTCCATTCTTCCTCCACGAAAATGCGAGCACACTTCATCTGAAGAATATCTTCCTCATAACTACACCCACTATGATATTCGTATATAAATTATGCGGATAGCTCGGATAAGTAGCGAGGTGCGAATGATTGGGATAAAACATATTTAAAAATTGTTTTAGTAAGAGAAACTAAAATACAAACCATTCTGTAGCTATCTCCTTGGATCGTTTACTTTCGTGGCTGCAGTCGGATTTTTGTAGAAAGGTCCGTTTAGAAAATACAAACTTTTTTTGCGGTCAACATTGATAGCATTTTATTATTTTGTAGGATTATTTTATAAGTATTGATAGTATCTATCAAAGGTGATAGTTGCAGACAAGGCCGTAACCAGCCAATAATTTCAGGGGAGATGGGTTTGGTGGATACATCCCCCAATTCCCGGAAGCTAGAAATAATTTTAACTGATAAACAGTTCTAGAATCTATCTTAAGTGTTTTTTATGGCAATATAACCCCCTAACTTCCAGAGGCTAGGAAATTTTTTAAATATTAAACACCTCTAAAAGCTCTCTGAAGTGGTTTTTATGGCAACATAACCCCCTAACTGCCAAATGCTAGGAAAAATTCTAAATATTAAACAACTCTAGAAGTTATTTAAAGTTTTTTCTTTATGATAACATAACCTCCTAACTGCTGAAGGCTAGAAAAAATTTCTAAATACTAAACACCTCTAGAAGCTCTCTGAAGTGATTTTTATGGTAACACAGCCCCCTAATTTGTATTTGTATCTTAATTTTATTATTGTTTGAACCATAAATAAAGGTATATATATTTTTTTCATAAAATCTCGGGGGG
>CABFWO010000793.1:104415-118057 GCA_902155825.1 Timema genevievae | reverse complement strand
CCCCCGTACTCTTCGAATGCAGTCCTTACAAACCAAATAAAGGTCAGACTGCACTAATGGGGGAAGGGTTATCGTATAACCGTCTTCTTCGTCCTGATTACACTCTACTGCTTTATTTTATCATCCTAATGAAGTTTTTAATGAGACTGAACTCTAACCTTCCAAGAAGGAAAAAAAAAACTACAGTTGTATCTTTGTGAAGAAACGTTTGATAAGTACATTAACCACTAAGTAGTCTTATTTATAACCGCAGTTATGATTTATTGTTCGCCTTGCTTGCGTTGAGATCAAGGGTTAAACTTAAAAAAAAAACTGTACGGCGCACCCAACTTACTTTCTCTCATTTTTATCTTATAGAAGACATATTTTACTAAAAACTCACAGGATTTGTGAAGCGAAATAATATGTCAATACATTATTGTAGAAAAAAAGATACTAAATGAAATAAAATACAGTGTTAGGGCCTATTTACTTACTCTATGGCATTAGGAACTAGGAACACTGTTACAGAAAAATTGAGAAAAGAGAAACATCTTTGTCCACCAAAGAGCATAAGAATCAAATTCATTTTCAAAGACTTGAATTAAAAAGTATATATATATATACTATATACTATATATATTTGCTTTTAGCTTAGAAAATATTGATTTTATAAAAATATATCTAAAATAAAACATGTTTGTCTTTAATAGTAGGCCAACTACAACTTTACGATGATAAGTTATATCGTATATCTAATAATTGTGAAGAAATTATGAAAATGGGAAAATTTCCCCCATGTAAAGTACCCTCAAATTAATTTTTATGAGAAAACTAGAATTGCCATCTTGTTTATAATGATAAATAGTGTTTAGATTTAACATTTGAATAAAAAAAATCTTTAGAGCGAATTTTGAGAGAATATATTTTTTTCCCCTCTTTTTGCCTTTCAGTATATTACCTTTAAATTTAGGGCTAGACATCTAATTCCAAAATCACTTCGAAGGGACCTTATGAACATCCCTTATACCAAGTAGCCCAATCAGTAAAATAGTTTCGTCTCTATCCCGAGGTACAATCAGACGGCACCGCGAAAACAACTCCTTTGGTTTAAGGGGGTCATGAAACGTCGATATTTATCAAAATCTCGAGTACAAATTTTTTTGACGATGCAATGTTGTATTATTTTACTTTTGTATTAGTTAAAAAACTAATTTACTTGTGTACTCTCTAGATTTATACATTTCTAAAGATAGTAGCTATGTCATTGGATACTGTTCTGTACTTGGCCTACATGTTTTATGTAAGTGACGTACATAATACACGTTACATTTTATTCTTGGCCTATGAATCAATTAAAACGAAACCCATTTAAAAAAATATAGTTTGGCCCCGGCCTCGTAACACTTTTTTCTAGATATTTTTGTACCCTCCCTCCTCCAATGTAACTCCAAGTAGGTAGACATTTAGCCTAACTAACCCCTTTCATATGTGTTAAGTAATCGTTCACATCAAGAGTGAATGTCATTATTTCATACACGGAAGCTTTTGTGACTCTGAAAGAGGGACTATAACTCATAATTGGAAGTTATCTATAAGTTATGTTTACTAACGGTGAAAACATAACACTATTTTTTCAACACCAGAATTTTATCAAAAGAACTGTGTTACTTAGCAGTTTGATGTAGGTCTAACTACCCTCCCCCCCCTTCAATGTAACACCATGTAACACCATGTAGATATTAAATATCATCCCTCCCCCCTCCTGGTTTATGGAGGACACCTTAGCTCAATCGGAAGTGTGTTTACCTACTTGTTAAGTGTTCAGGGTTCGATTCCCGGCATAACAGAAAAATTTATCATCAGTGAAATGTAGGCTTACACTTTCACTGTGATGAATTAATAGTCGGGGGGAAGGGGACTGGATGTTGTGTCTGTTCAAGATTTAAGTTAGTTTATAAGTCGTGTGTTGATATAATCAGTCGGCTCAGAAAGTGCATATTAAATATCGCAAATAATAAATAAATAAATATAATCCCATTTGAATAATAATATCACCAAACCCAAAATAATCCAAACCAGCGTGGTTAGGTGTGTGCAGAAAGGCTTAACTATGGCAACACCTATTTCGGTGGTCGAATGGTCTAAGGCGTCACTCTGAAAGGATACTGGATTGTTGATGACAGGGAGATTGGATATCGAATCCTGGTCGGGTATACTGAAGATGTTTTTTTCTTAAATAACTTAGTTTTACACTCTTCCACCACGCAAATGCGGGTGCATTTATTTTAAAATCTAAGATTAATCATCCCTATCACATTAGTATAATTAGTACATAAGCGTATAATCCGAACGGTTAGTAAGAGGTGGTGCTAAAAGAACCTCTGGTAACGCGGAAGGCTGGACAGGGTTCGAGCAGCGTGTGAACGTACTAACGATCGTACTTTCTATACTGTTATTAGGCTGATTAAATATTAGGCTCATCTAGTCTTGTTTGCCTGTGGCAGGGGGGGTCATGGTTCGAATCCCTGCTGGGTGCAACCAACAGTGGCATTTTATACACATTGCTTTTCTATCCTTTGTATGGGTAAATTCTAATCCATCCCCTTAAATTCAATACTATACTATTTCTGTTTTAATAGATTGATTTCTCTATAACTCTCTAGTAAACAAATAATATGATTACATTTGAAGGGTACAGGGGGCAAATGAGGAGTCCTTTTCTACATATTTTCCAGGACAACAACTTTTATATCTCAAACCCCATAAATACTCCAGAAAACACTTTATTTTTTAAATTAGTTTAAATATGACATATACCTCTTTTAACCATAATATAAAGTTAATAATAATTACCATTAGACCACCAGGTCACCGGCTTTACATTCAACTACCTTTACTAACCTTTTGATAATAAAGCATTCAACGTAATTTTGCTGTTGCATTTTATGACAAGTTATTTTTTAACAGCTTTTAGTGTAGTTTTAATATAATTTAAAACAATTTTGTTGTTCTAAACTCTTTATCTCCTACCGACATTGTTGTGAAACACTCTTTGTTATTAATTAGTAAACATATATTTTTTTAATTCTCGCTCAAACATGTAGGTGTTCATGTGTCTTCTTTAAGTCCAATAAAAATTATATTAATAATTATCTACATGTTCATGTGGTAGGCCTTTCTTTATCTAGAGCAAAACATAAATTTCCTGAATTTGATTTCTATCTCAAACTATTTTGGAGAAAACCTGAAGAGATATTTATAAAACACCCTTATAATGAAATAATTTAATTTTGAGTTTATCTTAAAATGTGTATAAATAAATATTTTCTTTTTAACTATATTTTATTTGAATAAATTATATAATAATCAAGCATTCTCTTACACGGTCACTTAATTTAACCAATATTATTATCAAGTGGTAATTTATTATCTTTGGAATTTTGATATATTTGTTGCGTTATCGTCTGATATAAGTCCTTGTGACATAGTTAAGCATACAGAAAAAATAAATTACATTTGAATTATTACTACCCACCTCGGTGGCCACATGATCTAAGGCGCTCCTCTCAAAATAGACTGATTGCCGATGACGGGAGAATTGGGGTTCAATTCTGGTTAGGTTCACTGAGGGTGATTTTCCCTAAATGGTTTCCACGCAAATGTGGGCGCGCTTCCTCTAAATTCAACCTTCCTCATACCTAACAAATTAGAGCAATTAGTAGGCTATATAGGTATACAACCCGAACGGGTAGTAAGAAGCTATGCTAAAAAAATATTACCATTTTTTGTTGTAGTGAGGTTATGTTTTTAATTTTAACGTAAAGTGAAATTCGTTTCATAATAATTCTCTAAGTATCTTCGGTTTAATTTTACAGTGATTGGGTGAAATAAGTATTTTACCCCTCACATAAATGTCAAAATGTATTTAACAACTCGAATAAGATAATTTATTTTAATGAATATAGTCCATAAACGTGCAACGTTTCTACTATCATAAAGGCCGCAGACCTATAAAATCTCACCTTGCAAAATCCACCCTACATCCTTCAAGGTTAGGTTAGCCATTCTTTTACAAAGTGCTATTTACTTCTAAATCATAAAATCCATCAAATGTTAGTTAAAAAAAAAGAATTACTCTCACACAGATCATTGTTCAAAGTAAGGCCGATATTCTCAAGATCATAAAACAGGTGAAAATATTTACCGTCAATTCTTACTCACACATTGTTTCTTGAACAACTATGTTAAACATGATACCATTTACCAAGCCAAACAAAACCTCCCAACACTTTTAAACACTTACAACTCGAAATTACTCTCGTTTAGCCTTTTAGTGTTTTTTTTAAATTACCATTTGAGACGGTAAAAAAAAAATTCTTATAAGTACATAGAAAATTATATGAACAAAGCATAGGTTTAATTTTCTATACTTCTTCGATTTAGAATATTTATATTGCATATTTAAAAGAAGGTACCTTTGTTTTCAGTTTACGACTTAACATGCGTTCTAACAAACTAACAAACAAATAATGTGTCGCGATAAGAGAAGCAAAATAGTTTTTTTTTACAGCTTTTTGCTATACTTAGGTAGGTTGACTACGTCTAGTAGGTCAAGGTTCAATCCTTGGGATTACCTTGTTCTCTTCACTAGCCAGATACTTACAGTACTGTACACGTTTCCTTAGGGCAGGGATGGGCAAATCACGGCTCGCGGGGCCAAATATCAGTGTGTTCAATCCCTGGGATTACCTTGTTCTCTTCACTAGCCTAGATACTTACAGTACTGTACACGTTTCCTTAGGGCAGGGATGGGCAAATCACGGCTCGCGGGGCCAAATATCAGTGTGTTCAATCCGGCTCGCGTGATGAATAATTAAAATATATTGCGTTGGGAAGCAGGCTTTTTTTTTAGATACAACAAAACTGTATTTTTATAAAACCATGCCAAAATTAACATTTACAAATTTGGTGAATCATGGCGAATAATATATGGCAATGTTTTCATCCTCATATTCGTACGAACAATTGTTTTCAACCATGAAACTAAAGAAAAATGATCTTATAAGCCGACCTACTGACGAACATCTTTCTTCTCTCTTGAGAATCACCTCCTCGCAGTTTCACTCATCAAACACTCATCAAATAAATCTTCTGAAAGAAATTAAAAACACATCCAGTCACTAAGGTATTTATGATTGTTTTGCATTCTCAATGTATTTACAATTCTTCTCGTTAGTTTATTATTATGTGTGTTCATCATTAAAAAAATTAATTTTGAACGAAAAAATTAATTAAAGTCTTTGGCTAGCCAATAATTTTTATTTGGCCCTCGTGCAAGTAAGTTTGCACATCCCTGACTTAGGGGCCTTGAGCTTTGCTCTAAGTTAGTTTATAAAGAGCTGATATAAAGTCAAATGTTATTAGGAAGAACCTCTGACAGCTAGAAACGTTACTAAATCTACTTTCACCTAATCATACGTCAAGTCATTTGATCTACTGCTGTCACTTTTGATACATAAGCTATATTATATTGATACATATATACTATCAATACCTATGAAATAATAGCTTTATGTTTAATTTGTTAAAATTGATTATATATTTATATATTATATAGTATCACTTTGCGTACTATGGAACACACACACACACGCACATATATACATATATATTAGAGGTAATCTACCCGCAGGATAGTGGGAAAACCATTTAGGAAAAACCACCCTAAGTAGACCCAACCAGAATCGAACTTCAATCTCCCTGTAATCAGTAGATCTAACTAACATGAGAGTAACGCCGTCTAGACCAATCCAGCCACTGAAGAGGTTGGCGATTGGGTCTACTGTGAACTCGAGTAGTTGTTCATTTCAACAGACAAGGGTCTTGCTAAAACGAAAAATAATCGCTTCATATGGTCCTCTAGACCTGTGGCCAAACACTCATCATTTGGCCACGAGGATGAATCCTATGTTTCAAAAGGGCCAATTAAGAGCTAATATCATGGCCAACTAACCGGGATGAATATATACATAAATATATTTATTTCTTTAGCACCTCGTCGTATTACCCTTTAGGGTTATACGCTTATGTACTAATTACCGGTACACTAATGGTTTTAAGGATAAGGATGGTTATATTTGTAGGAAGTGTACTCGCATTTTCACTGAGGGAGAATGGAAAACAATTTTGTAAAAACCACCCTCACCACATCCTATCGAGATTCGAACCTCGATCTCCCCGTCATCGGCAGTCTGGTCTACTGCAAGAGTCCATGCGACCCCGGTAGCCCGGATATTAGACATCAGACTACACCCGAACTAGAACTTGCAGTGAACTGCGGCTATCTTCATTCTTATCTAGAAAACAGCTAAATTGAAATATGTTTAATAGTTTTTAAATTGTTAAAATAATTGGTTATTCAATTTTGTTAAATTTTTCCTTTCTCGCGACTGATCCTTTATATATAAGAAAATTACTTTACTTTACATTCGTTACTGTTTCCCGCCTGTGGCAGTTTTTTATTCAAACCATATATTTTCCATTACAGGCTGGCCAGGCCTATCGTAGCATCATATGTCTTATAATCTAACTTAAGACTAGGACAGGCACAACATCCAGTCCCCCGGCCGTTAATTCATCACTGTGAAAGGGTAAACCCATATTTTACCAATGATATATTTTTCGGCCATGCCGGGAATCTAACCCGGGACCCCTAGCTCAGTAGACGGACACGCTACCAACTGAGCTAAGGTGTTGGATTTGAAAAGGTAACTATTGGAATCTTTTAAAAAAAAATCTAATTCAAGATTTCTATGAATGTTGACGTTTCATGACACAATGAACCTAAAATGTGGATTTGCGATGCCGTGTGTCTATGTTTCTATCTTGGTCCACAGCCAAAACAATTTAAAAACCGGGCTAAATTTTGGGATATAGGCCTAGTGTTTTCAAAGGCTACCCCATGTAGTCTTCTTAAAAATATATATCCAGCCCTAAAATTAAGGGCAAAAAGAGATTTATTTTAAAATTCAAAATAGAATAACGATCAACATTACAAGCCAGATTGTGATTCTCATTTCCCTGTGAAAATTACTTTGAGGGGACTTTACAAAAGCAGAGATTTCCAATTTTTATGATAGATCCGTAACTATTTAAGATACAAAATAACTTACTATAGCAAATATGTAGGACTATTAAATATATATTTTCATAAAAGTAATAGCCTAGTTGCTGAGTTCTAAGCAAATATATACTTTTTTAAATGGAGATAGTATTTTAATAAGGATTTGATTGTTACGCTCTTTGGTGGAGAGAGATGTGACTATTTTCTTAATTGTTCTGTAACAGTGTATATTATTTCATTTAGGCTCTTTGGTAGAATGTGATGTTATTTTTACATTTACGTGTTTATTATATGATTTGGTTTCACATATCTCACGAGGTTTAAGTAATCGTCTCCATTTTTAGATAGAGTAAGAGAGAAAATCTGTGCAGTAAACCATACAATTTTTTTGTAATATGGTAAAATAATTTTTACACTCTTAATTCCACTGTTTTTTTTAAAGATAGAATACAGACAACTGTACGAAAATTGCGACGCCTGATTCGAGATGTTTTACCTAACTAAATTACTGAATCCGTGGGGTGAGACGAGCTCTTAAACACCTCTAGTTCATTTTTAAATTTTACAATCTTTTTAAAAAATGTATATAGTCAGACCTTGACAAGATTTATCAACATCTTCTACCCTATCTCCCGTGCCGCATGAAGTTAAATAACATTTTAGCGAATAAAGTAGTACTTCAACTCACAAACCAAATAGAGATAGTTATCTCGTTTGGGATTAGGAGCAATTAATATTGTAGCCTCAGCATCAACGTCCAATGCATGTTTTCTTAGAGTATATTACAAGTCTGAGACAACGGGCTATCGTCATAATTTAAAGTGTTATTTGCATGTCGTTTAAAACTCGTTTTGTAACGCTTTGGAGCGTGTAGCGAGAGTTATGGTAATAGCATTGTGTCGAGTTTTATTTGAGAATCCAGGTTGATTCCTTTGTGGCTGCTACTATACTGCTGTTCACCTTAGGTTAGTAGTGGTATTTTTTTTTAGTTTGATTTGAGAATCCAGGGTGATTCCTTCGTGGCTGCTACTATACTGCTGTTCACCTTAGGTTAGTAGTGGTATTTTGTAGAGTTTTATTTTAGAATCCAGGGTGATTCCTTTGTGACTGCTACTATACTGCTGTTCACCTCATATTATAGTGGACAAGCACACTCTCATCTCCTATTCAACTGAGAGGAGTCTCGCTATGCATGCACATGGCAGAGTCTCCCAAAGTGTCACCAACTTTCACGATCAATATGCCGCGAGAAATATAAACAAAAAATAGTGTGCCGTAGACATTTAAAAAAAATAGTAAATAACCACGGCTCCAAGTAATGATAAATTTAAAACATCCCTACAAAAGCGTACCCCTTATTATCTTAGCTTGCAGCGGAGTGTAGTTGGGAGGCGCGTGGGTGTAGACACAAGGTAGATTTAGTGAGAACGTCCATTTAACGACTTACTAACACGTTCCCCCACAATTGGCTGACAAGCCTTAAGAAAAAAGGAGGCCAATTTAAAAATTTGTTTTGTGTGTTTTCTGGGTAGATTGCATCAGTTGAAGAGAGGAAATAATTGTAAAACGGATACTACGATCCAACTTGTATGGATGTATTGTTCACGTACAACACCGGTCCTGTCATTGGTTGACACAGATTTATTTTAAATTCTTTTACAATGGAGATTTTTTAACACCGCATCATACTACTCGTACAAATTTTACGCATATTTACTAATTACTTTAATATTACATGGATGAGGAAGGTATGATTGAGAGGAAGTGTAATCGCATTTGGGTGGAGGGAGAGTGGACAATAATTTAGTAAAATTACTCTCAGTACACCCGACGGGGATCGAACTGTGATATCCACGTCATAGGCAAGCCAGTATATTACGATAGTGACGCCTGAGACCATGCTGCCACCGATGCGGTTTTTTTATAGATAATAAAAGTGGTGGTTATCAAAATGCAATGGTATTTTATTTTATAGAAATATATTTAATACCAGTGTATTGTTACAGCAATGGTTGCAAAATATCGGACTAAGATGTATTTAAATTTTTTTATTAGGAATATTTCTATAGATGACCCCTCACTCATCTTTATAATAAAAGGTTTACTCGTCAAAGTCTATACACTTGCCATATACTTCAATCTTTTGGTGTTTAATATAAAGCCAAACGTATATTTATCCCCTTCACACCTCAATGATAACTTTAATAATATTGCACGTCTGGGCTAAATAATTCGTAACCCAGTAGTGGTAAGATTAGCTAGTAGTAATGTACCTTTGCCCAGGGGACGCCCGAATTTACTAATTATTATTATTAGCACCACGTCTTACTACCCGTTCGGGTTATACGCACTTACGCTAATGTGCAATGGTAGGGTGATTGTGAGACGAAATGGAGGACCTACAGTTTAACGTAGGATCCGAACTACGGTGGAGGCCTGGCATTCTTCACATTCACAAGTTGTGATTAATACACGTCTTGTCAGAGGTGAAGGAAGGGTCTGGCAATCAGATAAATCTGTGCCGGGACCAAGGATTGAACCCCGGACCCTCAGCACAGAAGTCAGACACCTTACCCCTAGACCACCAGGTCACCAGTCAAGTTTACTAATAGTACATCCTTTCCATGAAGGCTCTTTCCATGTCCCGATCAGATGAGAGGATGGTGATAGTGAGTATAAGGTTGTGGAACCAGTGTAAGCACAAACTAAATTAAACCTAACTAACCAAACCTTGGTGAGCGTTGGGGTAGTTCCCCTTTCGGGAAAAAACACTCTAGGTACCAGCTGGGAATCGATCCCGGGACCCCTAAGCTCGTAGCCAGGTGCACTGATCATTACACCACGGGCCCGGTTAATGATAACTTTCCTAGCTCTATATTTGTTGCATGCCCAAAACCTTAGCTCACTCGGCAGTGTATCTGTCTACTGAGAAAATGGTCTCCGGTTCGATTCCTGACACGGCAAAAAAGATTCATTGGTGAAATGTGAGCTGACCCTTTCGCAGTGATGAATTTCGAAGTGATGAATTAACTGCTGGGGGCTTGATGTTGTGACTGTTCTAGATTAAAGTTATTTAATAAGTCGTGTGCTGATAGGCCTATAATCAGTCAGTTCAGAATGTACACGTTAAATAACTTAAATAAATGAAAACACTATTTGTTGCACCGTACCACTTAAGTAAGAATTGAGTTGTTATTATTTTTAACCCAAGGTAAATATTTTCCTATTCAACACACAATCATACAGTAATGAGGGTTTCCATGGTGATGTAAACAAATAATGACTGTACAGCTGAGACATTGCGCAAACTGCATATAATACGGAAATTCTAAGAAAATCAGATTTTCGTTTGAAGATACCATTTTTTTTATGACATTCTGGACCACAAAATATTAAAATGACTGGTCGTTTGTCAAAATCGGTTCACCTGGTTTTTGTAATTTCAATTACTGAAAATGGGCTTATCAAATTATTTAAGTTATATGAGATATGTAAACGAACCATAAATCTGTTGTTTTGACTTCGGTATCGTCTTAAGAAACAAGTGACTAGTACATATTAAAACCAATTTACTTGAGGTATTTAGCGCGCACTTTATGAACAAGCTAGTTATATTATAATCACATGAATTATAAACTAACTCAAATCTAGAGATGATGCAGTGCCCGCACTGTGAAAGAGGAAACCCAAATCTAACCAATGATTAATTTTTTAGCTACGCCGGAAATCGATCCCAAGAACCTTAGCTTACTAGTAAGACACACTACCGATTGAGCTAAGACAGTGTTTCCCAAACCATGTTTTTTGACCCAAATAATGGTCGCGGGAAGGTCTCGATTTTTTTTTCAAACAATATGAAATATTATAATTACAAACCCTTTGAAAAACTAAGAGAGTATAAAGAATTACTGCAATATTGACAGTATCAACAGTGTTTTTTTTTTCGTATGACATTACTGCCCAGGAGGGATATGACTTCTAATTAGGTGAAACTTTGAACACAGTTTAATGGTCTTAGCATAGTTTGCCGGATGTAAGTGTATAGGGATTTTGTATTACTTTTGGTTCAAACAATCCATATGTATAGTTTGGGTGTTGAGTTTCCGAACACCCCGTGTATATAAAGTCAACGATAACGCTATGATTTTTTTATACATATTTATCTAGTAAATAATGAGTAATGTGTATACAATAAAAATAAAAGGTCGTTTCTATCGTTAGGAAGAAAAAAATAAACTTTTGAGCACCAGTAAATTGAGTGGAAATAAACTCATTAGTCAACAAGTTAAGTTGATTTCCTAATCGTTTAGACGTAATTGCTACATATTATATAACATGGTGAGATTATGAAGTTCACAGGTCATTAACACTGAACATCCCACTATATTTGCTGTAATTATAATTTATATTTACCAAGTATACGTACAGCTTGACCTATATTTAACTTGTTTATTGAGCAACGTGATGAGCTTCTTATTATATTTACGATTAAATCTGAATGATATTACTACATTATTAGATTGAACTTTACCATCAAAAAAACTTCACATTGGTGGGCACGTGGACTAAGTGGTACGCTCATCTATTCTGGTTTTCCAATTACAGGGAGGTCTTAGCTCGAATCTTTGCATGGTGTATTGAGGGTGGTTTTTTTATGAGTGATGTGGATAGCCCGGATGTGTAGTAGGTCAATTAAAAATATCACGAAAAATTAAGTTGATTTTCGGGAATATTAATATATTTGATAAATTTTACATCAATTTTTGATAGTGTGAACGTTAAGAATAATATTAATGTGGGGTGGAAGGAGAAGCGAGTTAAGGGCAGTGTTTTCGAAGTTTTTACACCAAAATAAAAAAAATATTGCTTCACTAAAAACATATTATTTATTATAATTCAGTACCGCGTCTTACTGCCCGTTCGGGTTACACGCTTAAATACTAATTAAGCTAATGGATTAGAAATTGGGAAGGTTGTATTTAGAGGAGGTATACCCGAATTTGCGTGGAGGGAGAGTGGAAAACAATTTAGGACAAACCACCCCCATTTAACCCGACCTAGTTTCGAAAAATTATCTCCCCATTCTCGGCAGTCTAGCTCTACACGAAACTAGCACGTTAGCTAACTACGCCACCGAGGTGGGTCACTAGGAATGTAGAAAGTTTAATTTTCTTCACGTGGTGATATTAACAGTTGTTGAATATCTGTCAAGGATGTTCTGGAATTTAATAACAACTTTTCGTCTTAGTTATTGAAATCTGCAAATCTCTGCCTTTAACTTACGTTCCCTAGAGAACCACCTTAATTACGCTGATGGAGAAGTAATGAGGAAGGTCATTTTAGAAAAAAAATTCCCCCCATCGTTTTAACTAACAAAAATGAATAAATAAAGGCCCACTTTTATAAAAATGTTGATGTAAGAAAATGCAAAGTGAAAAAAATCTTTAAGTCGAAAGAACCACACACAACTCTTTTCGTAACAACTTGTGTTTGATGATTGGTAAGATTTTATTTGAAATGTACAGTAATGATTTTTAATAGCATGATTTATACTGTTCTTACACTTGAGTGTTCATCCAAACATTAAATATAAAATACACATTAATGATATCACCAAATCTTTCTTAATTGGACGAGCAGTAAAATTAAAAATGCATGATAATGTTCTGAAAGTATAACTGATCATAAAAGCTCTGTTATCGATTTTTCTTTTCAAAGTTGTTGCCATAATTTATACTCATTACCTTTTTTTTTTGTTTGCTTGTTTGTTTGCTGATAACCTTTATAGATAGCCTGTTTGTTACAAAGTACGTTCTTATTTGGTGATGATAAACAATAACAAATCTATATTGCAATTGTGCTAATCTTCATAATACTTTTTATAGCTTGTTTGTACTTGTATATTTATCTACAGATCTATGCTCCTCATGTCATTGGAGCCACGCTGTTCTCAGGAACTATTCAACATTTGATTAAAAAAAAGTTTTTTATTTCCGTAAAAGTGTAGGCCTACTAGACGTATTGAATTCATGAGTTCAAAAACATTTTTAAAGACAAACCAATACTCGTAAATGCATAAATCTAGTATACTAGAGACCTTTCTAAGTGATTACTATTTCGGTATAGTTTGTGAGGAAAGTGTACCTTCACTAACATGCAGAGTGTGAGCAAATGGTTCGTGTCCTCGATTGGATGACGTGACGTTCATATACCCGCTCGATATATTTAGAAAACGGTCGGGAGTGTCCGATATCTATTCAACCACCTCCTCTTCGCGTGAAATGTGTGTGACACCCTCGTTCCCCCTAACCAATGTCCTTACCACTACACCCGGAGACGGGTCGCTATTTCACGGGTCATGACCCTCTCTTCTCTAAGGATAGGGGTTGTTGTTCACGGACAGCTGCGGGGGGAGGGGTGGGACCTTGCGATAAGTCACGACACCAACTCAGCCCATCCCTGTGAGTGAGTGGTTAGGGAAACCGACTATCAGGTCTTGAGGTCCAATATCTGTTCGGATTCTATAAAGTATTCACC
>CABFWO010000793.1:85705-104403 GCA_902155825.1 Timema genevievae | reverse complement strand
ATCCCCCGCCCCTTCTTCCATACTACCGAAAGTGTCGTGTAGTGGAGTGTTTTCAGGATAATCAGAGTTAGCTGGAGTGCGCCTATGAACTGTTCTCATCACTCAGTAGAACAATCATTGGCAAGTATCAACGAGTATGCACCCGCATGTGTGTTGACGGAGTGGTCGGGATTTTGAATCTTGACCGGGTGCATTGGGGATGATTGCCTACATTTGACTATTCGTACTGAGCCTCCAATCATTTCTCCACACGGGATAAGAGCGCATTTACTCCTAGCTATCTATCTCAATTTTACACTTTCGATTTATCCGTTAAAAAACACGTGTGTTGAAAATAATAATAATTTATAATAGGATAAATATAAATACATTTTAATGATCACAAGCACATCAGTGAATGTAGAAATCAGCAAAATGTTTGGCAAGACATAATTTAAATTTACAAATGTAGAGCTTGTATAAAAGTTTTTAGTTTTATTTTTGTTTAAATGGAGATTAGGATAAAGTTAGCTTATTGCTAAACATATAGTAAGAAGAAAAATTTTACATTATTTTCTTACTAAATGGCAATTCTATTAATTAAGTCTAAGATCCGCCTTATTGGTCGAATGGTCTACGACATCAGTCGCTCTCGTATTAGACTGGCTTGATGATGACGAGAAGATAGGGGTTCGAATCCCAGTTGGGTTTACTGAAAGTTGTTAAATGGTTTCCCACTCTCCTGCAAAATGCTTTCTTCCTCTATTAGAGTAATTATCAAATATGTGTATAACCTGAACAGTTAGTAAAATGCAGCGGTAAAAAAAAAACAAGGCTAAATAAACTTTAGTGAGTAATGTAAATGTAAATTTAATATAATCATGTTTACGATGAAATGAAGTCTTCTTCATACTTCAACGATATACCCTGGGACTAGCGCTGGCTTTTGCATGCCATTCAACCTTAGTTCCCAACATATGTGATACTAATTAATTAGAGAAAAAATATAGAAGATAAAAATGGATTACAACACAATCTATGAATGAAAAAAATTATATACATTTGTTATTGGCTTCTACTACAATTTTTATTAATCATCTTAAAGAACATCAAGGTGGTAAGGACTAAGGAAGGGAAACTAATTCTCTAGTTTTTATAATAATATATTTCTTAAGTATATAATTTTAGTTTAGTTCCCTACACACAGTAATCTCAATAGTAATTCTTGGCTATTTGCTGTGGGTATCGCAAAATTTTATCAGGAGTTTTATCATCTCATTTAAAAAGTGTCTTATTGACTGTTGCTTTGCCAGTTTCAAATTTTCAACAATTTTTGAGATGAATATGTGAAGAAAATTAAACTAAACGTGTCAGATTAAGGTGGGATGGAAGGAGACTCGAGTAAAGGTCAGTGTTTTTGCAGTTTTTATGGAAAATTATTTTTGGCCAAAATAAATACAATATTGCTACAGTGCAAATATATAGTTTAATTTCTTCACATGTTGATATCAACAGTTCCCGAATATATGTCATGAGCATGGTGGCATTATCTAACAAACTTTTTAAATGAAAAGAAAAAGTTGTCATTAAATTCCAGAACACCCTTGACAGATGTTCAAGAAATTTTGGGGTCACCATGTGAAGAAAGTTAAATTCTATGTTTGTACTGGAGTAATATTTTATTTATTTTGGCCAAAAAAAATCTTTTGTCATAAAAACTGCAAAAACATTGGCTTTTTCACGTGGACCTTTCCACGCCACCCTAAATAATTTCTTTTATTTATGTTGTGCAAAAACATCTTTTTTTTGGACTCAAACCCTGCAAAAATACGGTCTTGTCTCACATTTACTTCCATCTCTGTAGATATGTAAAACGATAGAACATATTTATTTTTATATAGCAATATATATCTTTACTTTTTTTCACTATCTCAATGCAATGACTTTGGTTTTATTTTATTTATTTATGTAAACACTAAAAGGCACATTGCACCAGATTTTCTGTTCTGTCTAGCAACATATTAATCTAAAGGGTTAATTTGTAAATATAATGATTTGAATATTCTATTTTTAACATGTTTGTGTTAATATAACTTGTATTAATATGTAATTAGTTAATTGATTAATAAACGTTCTCTCTCAATTTAAGATGGTCGCCAATTTGTGTAAGACCTACCAATAGCACTGGTGAGTCTAAATAATAATTTACTTCAAATATACTTTAGTGCTGCTATCTACCTGTATCCCAGTGAATCAATTGCTCCCTGGATTGCCATGCTACTAAATTGTGTTAATAGATAGCGTTAAACTAGTTTACGTTCCATGATGGCTACTAGCGATTCCCCCTTAAGGCAGCCGCCTTGATCAGCGAGAAAGTTCCTACCAACCCCAATCCCACTTCCGGACTTGACCCAACAACGAACTTCATAATTCACCCACAATCATCATCATACCTTAAACACACCTTCCCCCATCCCAAGAAAAAAAAATCCTTCCTATACCCGAGAACCAGCGCAAACACAATCACCAATTTTCATCTCAAAGTGTAATATATATAAATACACCTGTAATTCTCTTACAGCCTCATTTCACTGGTTTCATTTCATTAGGTATGCAAATTCCTTCATGAGGTTAAGAGTCACGACAGTGATTCGGTACTCAAACAATAAATCATCCCTTTCTCTTGATGAACTAGATTGGCGCTTCTGTCAATTTAGAGATTTAGAGTCGGGCAACAGCCTCACGGCAAGAAAGTATCAATCGCTGTCAGACCACAAGGCTTAAATTGCAATGGTCTGTGTCGTTTTCTAGAACTACTTCTCTATTCTGTCACCTAAAACTAGACTTTATCATGTTATTAAGAAAGAGGAGAAAGAAAACTACGGAACTTCTTACCTCAAGGTAAACAAGAAAACTCGCCGCTAGCTCTCAAATATCTTATAACTGTCTGTTGTGTGCCTATACAAACATTACTGTATTTGTTAGAGGAAGGCTAAATTTAGAGCCATTTTTCATCAAGCCTAGTCTCGTTGCTCCGTTGTCGTTGAAAATGAGCTAATGTATTATTTTCACACTTTTTTTTCTATTAATAAAACTAAAAGTTTAGGGTTGTTAAGTTAAAAGAGCCTTGTTAGATTCTTTCCATTTTATTTTGGCACTAGCCATATTGTGAAATATTGCATTTTAGGGTTAAACATTGCGTTAGAGCTGCGCGGCAATTTATCGCTTACCAAGGAATTCCCCTTAAGAGACTATATCTGAGAATCTTGCCCACAAACACATTTTGGAAGTCTAAAAAGAGTGTCAAAACCATCCCGAAGAGGAGAAAGTGTAAGCTATTAGTCATGTAATTTGGCTAACGTAAACAAAGTAGAAAAGAGCGACAAGGAAGAAGGAACAAACTTGTATGAGAGGTTTGGGGTAAGGTGTGGTGTGGTTGCCAGATCTTCACTCCTTGTGAGGCCTTCCAACATCTGGTCACACTGAGTGTGTGTGTGTGTGTGTGTGTGTGTGTTGGGGGTGGACACACCCGTTGCTGTGACATTCCTACACCCTCATCTTCCCACCTTCTACAACAAGGACTCAAGGGACTTCTTTGGTTTTTACACTTTTGGTAAATTCCCGTTCATATCCTTATCACCTCTGACGTAAATTCTGTCCCTCCCTAGTCCTTCCTTTGATAAAGAATAATTATTAATACAGTAAATTCTGGCAAATTACATATACAGTAACAATGTAATTTCGTGCATTTATTTCAACACGACCACAATTTTTGACTCAAATATGAAGGTTAAAATGCACAAAAAATAATTTTATGAAAGTAGTGCAGAAATGATTATTTACTTTGTTTATATAATTATTTTATGACTTTGATTCTTCGTCATGATTTGCTTAAATGAATTTAAATTTCTTGAAAATAATACTCTAAATGAACATACATACATATTTAGGAATATTTTTTTATCTACGAAGTTCAATTTGTAGAACTATGAAGCTACGTTAAATTAAAATTGAAATATTTAAAAAAATAAATATAGGCCTAGTGTGGGAAGGAATTTCCACCACCTTTACTTATGGTGGGACGAAATTTGCACAGCAGTTTGTGGTCATAAAATCTTCGGGATGGAATTTACGTCAGCACGGTTTGTAATTTTACTATAAACCGCAAGAGTCTATTAACTTTGTTCTCTTCTGACTACTCTGGCATACAGATCACTTGCAATGTTTACCAACTCTATTCAACGAGATAAATCGTTTGGGTTAAGGTGGGATGGTTGGAATTGAGAGTAAAGGGCAGTACTTTTGCAGCTTTTAAATCAAAACTTTTTTTCAGCAAAATAAATCAAATAACTCTCTAGTAGAATGAGTTTAATTTTCTTCACATAGTGATATCAACAATTCTTGAATATCTGTCAAATGTGTCCTAGAATTTAATGACAACTTTTTCTCTTCATTTAAAAAGTTTCTCATCTAATGCCACTATGATTATCACAGATATTCAATAACTGCTAATATCACCATGTGAAGAAAATTAAACTCTATTTTTCTATTGGAGCAATATTTGATTTGTTTGGGCTAAATTTTTTTATATAAAAATTGAAAAAACACTGAACTTTTTTCGCGTCCCCTTCCATCCCAAGGAACGCGATTTTAAGTCCGTATCTGTGCAGTTTTTACGACAAAAACTTTCATAGCCAAAAATATATATATACTGTTTCAGTAGATACGTTAAATTTAATTTTCCAACACATAGTGATATCAACAGATTTTTTGATTTGGGTTTTGCGTAATTTTATCGGAACTTTTTCTCTTTATTTAAAATGTTTCTGGTCAAATGTTGCTATGTTTTTGACAAATGTTCGATTACTTAATACTTTACTAGCCTTACATAATTCCTCTTTTTTTAATGTCTTTCATCTATCACCGCGTTTTACTTCCCGTTCGGTTTATACTCTTAAGTACTAATTACGCTAATGGATTAGGAATTGGGAAGGTTGAATTTAGAGGAAGTGAACCAGCATTTGCATGCAGAGAGAGAGAGTGGAAAACCATTTAGGAAAAAACCTCCCCCAGTTCCACCGACCAAGATTCGAACCTCGATCTCCCCTTCCTCGACAGTCCAGCGCAACACGACAAGCGCGTTAGCTAACTACGCCACCGAGGCGGGTTCATAATTCCTTTGTTTACTATCTTCAATAACAGATATTACGTCCTCCCTCTTAACTTCTGCCGAAAGATAGTCTCCTCTTGAGTCTATGCTGCAAGGAAGAGCGAAATGGGCTCACGGTTAGTCATCCGTGTCCGGTAAGAATTGGGTTACAAGCATTAATCCTGGCTTGTAACTGCCGGGCTGCCATCAGCCTTCAGCTACCCAATGTTTCACAAGGTCTCTTATCTTGTAGGTGGGACGGGGAGGGACGGAAAACGTGGAACGCAACGTCTTCAAAACTAGTACAGAGAGGGTTAAAAATAAAGTTGTCAATTTCGTTAAGTGGGTGGTTTTTTTTAAGCGTCGGCTTCAAACTTAACAGGGTGGGGCGACTCCTGGGTAGATCAGTGGTAGAACATAGGTGCGTTAAGATAATGGTCCAGAATTGGATTACCGTGTCCAGCCATCATTTTAAAACTATATTTAATTTAAAAAAAATCTACATATACAATGAACACGTGAAAAAACGTCAATCTCTTATTGTATTATTCTCTGGTGATGGATAGGTCCAGGTATTAATCCCGGTCGGGTGTTGAGGTGGTGTTTTTAAAATAGTTTCCCACTATCCTTCCTCATCCTTATCCCATTAGTAGTCTATAAGTATGCGAACAGTCTGGATGAGTAAGTTAGTAAGACGTAGAACACAGAGAAAACAAAAAATAAACCAACTCTTACTGTAGGCTATATATATATATGTATATATACACTTTACATTGATGACTATCTTATGTCATTAGTGATAATCAGGGCACGGATTTTGGTGACCTAAAAATGTTCAAAAAATTATCTATAAAATAACCTAACTTCTTATTGTCGAAAACTAACCTAAAAATATGAACAAAAATTCATAATAAATTCACATAGCTAGATCAAACTTTACAAATATAAAATGCAATGAAATGCTTTTAAAAATTAAATTCTTGCATTTTACTAAATATAATATTTATTTACAAATATCTGCTTCAGTAGTGACGCAACCATCTCAAGATTATTTGCAATGTCTCAACAGGAATGTGTATTTTACAAGCAAAGAGGATACAAAGTTCATGACCTAAATTATCTTCTCATTCCAACAAATATGGATTGAAACAATTATTTATGTTTGAGTGTATATATATATATATATATATTCAAACATAAATTTTATATATATATAATATCGATAGTATTTAAAAATATATAATCATGAATGCCTTGAAAAGACTCAAAAATGCCTAAAAACGATTCTAAAATGCTTAAAAAGACACAAAAAATTATGCAAACCAAGAAAATATTACCTTGAATTCAAAAATGACCAAAAATGACCTATAAAATATACATTTATACAATAAGAGGATCATGAGCAGAGTTTATATACTTATGAGCATTGATTGTGACGAACAAGGAAAAAGATGACATATCATCAAAATCCGGACCTTGATGATAATAATTAAAGTCTGATCTTGAAGTAATAATAAAAAAGTAAAACGTTATCAATGTTGAACATAAAAATAATTTGTATTGTTTTAAATATTTATTTTCTACTAAAATTCTACTATAACTTATCATGATTTTTTTTATGCTCTGTACCTAAAATAATCAAATTCAAAACCGGAAACACGCCTCTATTCCACGGCTAAAAATCATAATACCATATTTTTTATGTTAGCATTATTTTATACTAAAATCCTCAAAGCCGGCATTTTTTTAAAGTCTACATAAATGCGTTTTTAAATAATTTCTCTGGCTCATTAATAATATCATGTCAACCACTCACAGAAAAATATATAATTTTAAGTGGATTAAAAAATTCTTACAAAATATTAAAACAATATGTTGGTTGTCCTTCAGTAAACCTGTGACTCTTTGAATGTTTATTAAAATAATAACATTTTTTTAGACTGTCCGCTTTTAAAATCTACCCACTATTTCAGAGCAGTAATCTTGGTATTTCCATTACCTAATAATCTTTTACCATGTGATAAACATATGTAAACTGTGATTTTAATCCCCCCTCCTTCCTTCTACTCCCCCCCCTTACCAACTCGACCAGGTTCCTCCTTCCCCTTTAATTCCAACTGACTGATTGACCATTTTGTTTGCCTCAGATTTCTATCTTTATTAACTTGTTAAAAGTGACGTCATATTTAATTTTTCCTTTTTTTCTTTCTCTCTCTTCTTTTCCCCCTAGCCCCCCTTTGCGTGGTTTAACCCCTCTGAATCTCTCGTTTTTTTTTTCACATTCCCTTTTCTTCTAACAGGCTCGTTTATCTGATCTCTGTGCCTCCATTCATTATCAACCTTTCTGTTCCCTCTCCACCAATTTTGTCCCCTCCTTTCCAACCAACGAGTTTATATGTATTTACAGTTTTATCACTTTATTCCTGGAATGGTTGTAACACTGTTTATGTTTTTGTGGCAAGTCAGTTAAAATAAAAAGATGGGGGAATACAATATTGTATTGAGGAGAAAAACGTGTTAAAGTGAAGTTTTGGTCATTCTATGTTTGATTCTCTCTTAAACCAATATCTTTCTTTAGTGATTTTTCATAACCAAAGCTTATTTCGAAATGTAAACTCAAAATGCAATTCTATTTGTACCTCACATCGGATTATATTTATCAATATAGTTCACGAGCTATAAGGGGTCAGGTCAAATTTGCTATTTTATACTCTTTGCGTACCATTGTTAATAATATAAATAATATTAATATGTTATTGAAGTACTTATAATTTAAATATTACTCTCATTACTATTATTATTATTAATATTAGTACTAGACATATTTAATTGGGTACACATCTCATGAATGTCTAGTTATATCCAATTTCAGACCCATATATTAATTAATTTACCAACACGTGAATTATAATGATTAGAAATCATTGAATCACTATTTATAACCTAAGATTATGCATTTTTAAAATTGTGCAGTAAAATTTTGGTGGTCGAATGACCTTAAGGTGGGATGGAAGGGAATACGAGATACAAGTCAACATTTTTGCGGTTTTTATATTTAAAAAAATACTTTTTTTTAACACAATTAGTAAAATATTGCTTCAGGAAAACATTGAGTTTAATTTTATACATATATTGATCTAAAATTTCTTTAATATTAATTTTTATGAGCATAGCTGCATTATAACAAAAACATTAAAAAAAAAAGAAGACAAATTCTGCGATACCCGTGAGAACTATTCAATAACTGTATAGAAAATTGAGCTAAATTATTGAAGCGATATTTTATTAATTTAGCCGGAAAATATATATATTTTTTTATTAAAATCTAAAAAAAACCTAACTTAACTCTTTTCATCCCACCTCAATGGCAAGTATTAGAAAATATATTTTCTGTTTGCTATATTTTTTATTAATATTCAACATGAACTTTCTAAGCACACATAATAAGGTCTATATTAGGGGTTTCCAACTTAAAAGAACCCCAGGTCCACATTATAATTGTCTAAAGGGTGGGAGGAAATATTGCTCACATGGACACTCAAGTCTTTATAAAATTAGAGCGCAATTAAGTTTGTTACTGAACTAACATTAGTTGAAGCTTTTATGGATTATTCCTAATCAAGTAAAAACATTCCTTTTTGCGGCTAGAATCCTAAATTTTTCCACAGTAAATTACTTTTCCATGAAATTTCGTGGGCTGCAAAAAGGCATCGTGGTTCACATGTGGCCCGTGGGCCACGAGCTGGAAACCCCTGGTCTAGATCAATCAACACACGACTAACAACTAATAGCCTATAAGTGTTTGTCAAAGCTCTGGTGATGGAGGGCAAGCAAATTAAATTTATACGCACTGAGGGACCACCAAATGGAAGTTATGCACATTGAGGGACCACTAAATGGAAGTTATGCGCACTGAGGGACCACCAAATGGAAGTTATGCGCACTGAGGGACCACCAAATGGAAGTTAGGCACACTGAGGGACCACCAAATGGAAGTTAGGCACACTGAGGGACCACCAAATGGAAGTTATGCACACTGAGGGACCACCAAATGGAAGTTATGCACACTGAGGGACCACCAAATGGAAGTTATGCACACTGAGGGACCACCAAATGGAAGTTATGCACACTGAGGGACCACCAAATGGAAGTTATGCACACTAAGGGACCACCAAATGGAAGTTATGCACACTGAGGTACCACCAAATGGAAGTTATGCGCACTGAGGGACCACCAAATGGAAGTTATGCACAATGAGGGACCACCAAATGGAGGTTATGCGCACTGAGGGACCACCAAATGGACGTTATGCACATTGAGGGACCACCAAATGGAAGTTATGCGCACTGAGGCAGCTAAATGTCTTAACAATAATTTAAATAGTGTTATTATATAAATTTACTTTGATAAAATTGAGATGAAAGTGAGAATGAGTAAGTGTTTTTTTCAATTTTCGTATCAAAACATTTTTTGAGCAAAATAAATCAAATATTGCTCCAGTAGAGTTTAAATTTCTTCCCATGGTGATATTGACAGTTGTTGAATATCTGTCATGAGCATAGTGGTTTTTTTAGTTTTCTTTAGCACCACATCTATCTACCCGTTTGTATTATACACTCATGGTTGTATTAGATGGAAAACTTTTTAAATAAAAAGAAAAAAACTGCAATTAAATTCAAGGATACCTTTGACAAATATTCAAGAATTGTTGAGGTCACCATGTGAAGAGAATTAAGCTCGATGTTTCTACTAAATAAATATTTGATTTATTTTGGACTAAAAATATGTTTTAATATAAAAAATGCAAAAACATTAAGCTCAAACAAGTTGCAGAAAAAAAAGAAGTAAAAATGCAAAAAACAAATGAATTGTTAATCCCATTACACATTTTAAACATGAAAATAGAACAAAATATATATTGAAGAAACCAAAACAAAAGTTTCGTTGTGTGTTGTTGTTGTTTAGCTAATTAAAATTTACTGACCGTCAGAAATCTTCAAGTTCGGTAGTTGCCATCTTTAATTATTTAATAAATTAATCTTCCGATGGTTATGTTACACAACAAAGTTATTAACGCTGAGATTTAATCAAGTGAAGAATTCATCCAATTAATTCATATATTTAAAAAAAAATTATGAGCTGCTCTTAGAATTACATGGAGACCTGTCCATAAAATCTACACATCCATTATTAGTTTCATTAGAATTCGATTTTGTATCCATTCTTGGCGGCTCATAAAAAATAAAGTGTAAATATTAGGCCTACATAACGCAGCTAGTAAGGACATGGCATTTTAGTTTATTTACTACCACATCTATTTTTTTACGATATAATGGGATAATAAACATTAATTACGGCAATAACTATCACTTTAATGACGGTTCCACTTAATTACTATATTTTAGAGTCAGATTTGCAAAAGAAAATAATTTCGTTATAGTATGCCAATTATCGTAAAATAGATACCTACAATACCCCCTACCACAACCCCACCCCTTTTTGTTCGTTCTCATGTCTGAGCTGTTAGAATGTCAGTCCAACTTAAGGTGTCGGAACACCATGATTTGATATTTTTTCCTCTCTCTAAACTGGTAAGCCTACGTTCAACACCAAAATTAGTAAAATGGGGTGGAATGGAACACAAGTTAAGGGCAGTGTTTTTTAAGTTTTTATGGTAAAACATTTTTGGCCAGAATAAATTAAATATTTCTCCAGTAGAAACATAAGAGTTTAATTTTCTTCACATGGTGAATTTCTGTCATGATCATAGCAACATTAGACGACGAACTTTTTAAATGAATAGAAAATGTTGTCATTAAATTACAGGACACCCTTGACGGATACGCAACAACTGTTGATATCACCACGTGAAGAAAATTAAACTCTATATTTCCACTGGAGCAGTATTTTATTTCTTTAGACCAAAAAAAGTGTTTTTTTTTAAATACTGGCCTTCTCTCGCAACCTCTTCCAACCCATCTTAACTATTAAATATAATACCCATATTCACATACAAGTCAACTATTGACGGGTTAACGACCAACTATCATAGAGACTATAAAAAAAGTGACTATAATGGGAATTTGTGCGTAATATGGTATTATCACAGGTACTACAGTAGCCCCATGGCTTCTTTGGTGCTGACTGACAGCTGACGGATTTGAAAAGTTACCAGACCAAATTATGTATCCTTACGCCGAACCATATGATCTACAAAAACATGTGTTTAATAGCTGTCACTTCTGATAGTCAAAATTTAGGTATATACCTAAATGTTGACTGTCAGAAGTCAGCTCTGAGCTGTCAGCACCAAAGAAGCCATGGGGCTACTGTAGTTTACGTACAGACACATGTCCATAAGAGATACAAATAGTATAACATTATTATTATTATTAATATTATTATTATTATACTTTAGGTATTTAACGTGATCGTTCTGAACTGACTTATTATATCAGCACATGGCTTATAAATTAACTTCTACAAAAAACAGACACAGCACCCAGCCCTCCGGCCATTAATTAGTTACTGTGAAAGGAAAAATTTACATTTCACTAGTGATACATTTTTCGGCCAGACCGGGAAACGAATCCGGGCACGCTACTGACTGATCCAAGGTGACGGACTCTTACAGTAGTAGATTGAATATTGATTTCCCTATTTTTCAATCAAAAATATATTTGTATTGAGAATTAGTTTAAAAGAAGGGGTTTTAATCAAGTGTAATTTTTGTCAATAACCCAAACTGTTACAGAATAAGCATTAGACTTGTACATACACAAAGCATTTCCTGAAATTAATCTTATTTTTGTTGCTTGAATTAACTACGCCCAAAACAAGGACGAAAATCTACCACCGTGAATGTATCTAGCCTAGATTTGAACCTCTACTTCTTTGTAAAAGGGAAATGTTATATATTGCAATCCTAACGCCTATTCTGAATGACCAATGGTGCGTCTAAATGAGGGAGAGCAGATCTAATCAAATTGAGGCTATATTTGTAAATTAAACAAATTGTCATCATATTCATAGCCAATATACATTTGATACACTAATACAACTAAGTAAATAACCAGCATCGGTGGCCATGTGGTCTAACGCGCCACTCTCCCAGTAGACTGGACTGACGATGACGGATAGGGTGTACCGAGGGTACATTTTCCAAAATAACTTTCCACTTTCCCTCCACGCAAATGCGGGTACACTTCCAATTAGTATAACCCTCCTAAACCCCTTATCGAAATAAGTATTTTTAAAATTTAGTTATTTAAAGTATTTAACGTACACTCTCTGAACTGACTGATTATATCAGCACACGATAATTTCTATGAGTGAGCTTGAAAGAGCCTACCAATTTTGCCAAAAAAGTTATTTTCACATACTTTCCATAGTTATTTTACATGCCACAATCGACAGGGGACTGATGGCTTTACTTCCCCTCCGAAATAAATTGTGCTAAATATTTTTATATCTCGATAAAAGGCCGTCGAACCCGGTTGGGATTGAATCCACGATCATCGAGTCCTGAGGCAAGTACTTTACCCCAAGAACACCAAGAACGACCCTAATTAGTACATAAGCGTATAACACGAACGGGTAGTAAGAATTGGTGCTAAAAAGAATTGAGTATATAAAAAGCACGTATACTGGTCATTGTCTCAGGGTTTGTCATAAAGCCCAGTGAAAAATTCATAAATTTTGTCATTTTTTGTGGAAATCCACTTTTCATTACTTTTATTTTACTTTCTGGAACTGTAACAAAAAATAGAATTCATGATTTTGATGGATATCCACATTTCATGACCCATTTAACTCTAATGCAAATTGATTTGATTAATTGTCGAAAGGAATCGCTCTATTTTACATATTAAATTATATGTTTGAAAAAAATCAAATATAATTTTCATTTTATTAAAGCACTTCCAAGCAATACTATTCATAGTAAAAATAAATAAGATAATATCAAACCCTATTTTCATGTGCACTTGAATAATCAAGGGCGTAGAAAGGGGTAAAGGGGGGATCCAAACCTCACTGTAATTGGATAGTAGAATTTTCTAGTGGACTCTGGCCCCCCCTTGGAAAAATTAGCTTTCTACGTCCTTGCTAATAGTGCATGTTACAATTTCCACTAGAGACAATTTAATGGTGGACTTACATTCTCAGAGAAATACATATTTTTCCACTGCCTCAATACAAGGAGATTGACTTCTATTACTGCCAAAGACCCAATTTTATATTTTATATTTTAATTACTATTTAACACCGTGTCTTACTACCCGTTTGGGTTATACGATTATATACTAATTACGTTCATGTTTTTAGGGATTGAAAATATTATATTTAGATGAAGTGTACCATCATTTATATGGAGGAAGAGTGAAAAACCATTTTAGAAAAATTACCCTTGATACACTCGACCAATTTTAGAACCACGATCTCCACATCATCAGCAGTCTAGTTTACTGTGAGAGTAACGCCTTACACCATGTGGCCAACGAAACGCGTCACTTTTATATTAAGTCTTGTCACTAAACATAGGTTACTACTTCGAATCGTCGTTCCTGTAGCCACAAATGAATTTTAAAAAGTTTTTTTTAGCACCACGTCTTATCAGGCCTACTCGTCGCTACTAATACATTAATGTGCTATAGGGATGAGTAAGAGTGAATTTAGAGGAAGTTTATCTGAATTTGTGAGGAGGGAGAGTGGAAAACTCTTTAGGAAAAAAAACCCATCATTGATACACCCAACCGGGATTTGAGCCCCAGTCTCCCTGTCACCAATCCAGTATTCCATAGGTGTGACGTGTTAGACTATACGACCACCAATGCGGGTATAATCCCATTACTGATCGAACTGATAGACTCACTAACAGACAATAATGGTCCAGGATGGCACAAATTTGAGTTGTTATTAATTTTTTCCAAATGAAACCAATACATTAGATTCGTAAACTTTACATCCATCACTATTTCCAGCCTATGGCCTGGGTCAGTTTTTTATTCAAGCCATATATTTTCCACTACCGCCTGGCTAGGCCTGTCCTAACTTTATATGCCTTATAATCTAACCCAAGACTACGACCGGCACAACATCCATCCCCTGGCCGTTAATTCATCACTGCGAAAGGGGAAACTCACATTTCACCAATAATACATATTTCAGCCATGCCGGGAATTGAACCCAGGAGCCTTATCTCAGTAGGCAGATACGCTACCGCCTGAGCTAAGTTGTTGGATGAATTCGTAAACTGTAAAAACTAACTACAAGTAATTAAAAAAACACAAAAGAATTATATACCCTCCTGTCTCTATACAAATTATTATTATTAAATATTACACTCAAACCTAGTCACAAGAATGACAGGTTTAATCCTTTTCTAGCATTTTAAGCTGTCGAATGTGTTGAGGTATTGTTTAATGCGAGCGAAGCAGCAGGTAAGTGCTAGTCGTAAATAAATAAGTAGCTCTGAACTAGATTAATTAGTTTTCCCTCAATCCACTGCATCTTTACTCATTAATATTATACTATCGATACATAAATAACAGTTTCGGTGGCCGCGTGGGCCAACGCACTACTCTTACAGTAGACTAGACTGCCGATGACGGGGAGATCGAGTTTCGAATCTAGGTCGGGTGGACTGAGGTTTTTTTTCTTCCCAAAATGGTTTTACACTCTCCCTTTACGGGAATGTGGGTACACTTCCCATAAATATAACCTTCCCGATCCTTAAAACTACTAGCGTAGTTAGAACATAGGGGAAAGGGGGGCAAAGAGGCCATGGCAGGCAAAGTGGCCATTATCGATTTCTGACACGGCTTGGTGCTGCTACTTGTCCGAGAGCGCGTGAACTACTTCGAAGAGTTGTCTTTAGTGGTCTTTAGTGGTGTTGTTGACAAAGAACACAGTGGCTGGTTTAAAGTGTACATTTAAAAAACTGTTTTCGGCGCACGTTGATCTAAGATAAACATCACTTTTAATAATTTTTTTACTCGTAAAACATTCTACTTTATTATTGAATAATAATTTTTATTGGAATAGTTGAGCTTTGGTTTAGTTGATTATACATTCTATCGAGTCTTGAGCTTACGTGTGACACGTTGAGTGCCTGTTATTTAAAATGGCGTCTGCTCGGGTAAAGTAGCAAGGGTCCTGCCCACTTTACCCGAAGTTGCTGATAACGTATACAACACACACTTATACTGACTGCAGTGCATATATAATATTATATATGTATACATATATACTGTACATATATATGATATATATATCACCTGTAATTTAGTGGGTTTTTCAGTAATTGGCCTAATGCTTTCTAACTATGTTAGAAAATCAACACAGAAAGGCTGGGATGAAGGAGTAATGAATGACACGTGCAGTACAGGCGTGCATATACAACCGCAGCTAGAAATTTCAATGTTCCCAGAAATACGCTCAAGCGAAGAGCGTTAAAATAAAAATATAAATGCCGTTGAAGGTAAGAACATTCTTGTAAAGTTTTGTAGTGTTTTTACCGAAGAACAGGAAAAAGTGCTTGAGGACTACATGCTT
Source organism: Timema genevievae (assembly GCA_902155825.1). NCBI lineage: Eukaryota > Metazoa > Arthropoda > Insecta > Phasmatodea > Timematidae > Timema > Timema genevievae. The sequence continues at coordinate 88,721 of CABFWO010000793.1, read as the reverse complement.
GACGTGGAAGTGAGATTATTTGGAATTTCCCGTAATGGTTTATAATATCTAGCTTTTGAATTAGTAGAAAGAAACGGACTACATCACTTCAACAAGGGGATAAATATGGCTGGAAAGTACTGGATATGAGTTTTGTCATCCTAATCTAAGTTTAAGAAAGCCAGAGGCTACATCTGCTGCAAGGGCAAAAGCGTTCAATAAGCCTAATGTAATGACGTTTTATTCTCTATTGGAACAAGTCCAGACCAAACACTTTCATCCACCTCATAGTGTGTTCATTGTCAATGAGACAGGTTTGACAACAGTGCAGTAAAAATCTTCCAATGTCTTTGCTTTAAGAGGAAGGCGTCAAGTTGGATCTTTGACCTCAGCTGAAAGAGGAGTTTTGTCTACATTTGTTATATTTATATCAGCAGGTGGACATTTTGTTCCACCATTGGTGATCTTCCTAAGACAAAGGATGAAGTTAGAGTTGCAGGACGGTGCTCCCCCCCTGGAACGCTGTTTTCTTGTCGTTAATCTGGATGGATGCAAACTGAGATATTTACTGAATGGTTCAAGCATTTCTTGACTCATGCTAAACCCATTGTTGAAGATCCGGTTCTGTTATTGCTGGATGGCCATACAACACATACAAAGAACTTGGACTTTATTGACATGACTAGGGAAAACCACACAACATTAGTCTGCCTGCCTCCACACTGCAGTCACCAACTCCAACCTTTGGATGTTATCTTTAATGGACCACTCAACACCTATTTTGTTCAAGCAATAGATAAGTTATTGAGAAATAACTCTGGAAGAGTAGTGACCCAGCATCAAATCTGTCGATTATTTGGTGAAGCATATCTTCGTGCAGCAACTCCGTCTATAGCAATCAACTGCTTCAGAGGTTGTGGTCTCGTGCCATTAGATCCTAATATTGTTTGTGATGCTGATTTTGTTCCCGCAGAAACAACTGAAGATATATTTGATTTTTAACTTGCAAATCAGTCTTTACAACCTCATGATGAAATGCAGGAAGTAGTGCACCAACTTAGTGTCAGATCTAGAGACTGAAGAAATCCAAGAGGAGGAGGAAACAAACGAAAGCAACGTGGCTTCAACAAGCACTCGCTCCTCTACTGGAAGCAAGGTGACAACCACTCCCGTTACTTCAACAAGCGCTCCCTCCACCGCTGTAAGAAAGGTGACAACCACTCCCGTTACTTCAACAAGCGCTCCCTCCACCGCTGTAAGAAAGGTGACAACCACTCCCGTTCCTTCAACAAGCGCTCCCTCCACCACTGGAAGCAATGTGACAACAGCTGATACCTCTGCTAGAAGCAATGTAGAGCCCAGTGCCTGGAACATATTTTGATGTAAGTCCAACATATACTATGCCAATACCACACGCATATCGTGAAGTGAAGCACGAAAGACAGATCGGAAGAAGGGAAAAGCAGCAGTGCTGACATCAAGTCTCTATAAAGCTGAATTGGAATATGTAAAAGAAGGGGGAAAAAAAAGAAGCTTCCACAAAAGAAACAGTTGACTCCAAGTTCCCTAAAAGGAAAAAAAATGTCCAAAGTAATAAAAAATGTATTTTACTAAAAAAAATTCCAAACCATTTTATGTATTAAAAAAAATATTTTCGTTAAGGTGGCCCCTTAGCCCACCTCTCCCCTAAGTGTATAACCTGAATGGGTAGTAAGACGCGGTGCTAAAAAATTTTTTATCCATAAATCTGTTGACTTGGTTCACTTTTACTCTGACTCCTTTTTCCTCCCGACCCCCTCATGGGGCAGCAATTCATCCAAGGCACATAATTAGCGGCTATTAACCGAGTCGAGCATTACCAGCTCTGGCACGGCGGGCGAAGGGAAGGAGAGTGAAAGGGGGGGGGAGGGACGGGTCCTCTGATAATTAGTTGCCAGAGTTAGCCGTGACATACACCCTCACCCCCTCACCATTCCTTCCGTGCTCTAGTTCTGACAGTTTTTAGGAGGATGGTGGGGGGAGATTTTTGTTTAGTTTAGGGTGGGTAAGAGCGAGTGGACCCAGAAGATGAAAAGTTTCATGTCTGCCACTCCCTTTCCTTGTCGAGTTGGATATAGTTTCCAGGTTTACAACCGGACATATCGCCTGTGTTTATTTACCTAATTAAACTGAACTAGAGTATATTGTATCTGTAAGTGTTCTAATTGGAACACAAGACCAGACAGTGAGAATCAGTGTTACTTTTTTTTTACGCTTTAGGGCTTGCTTTTAGCGTCTAAGGTATAGAAGAAGCCATCCATAATTACAGGCTACTTACTAATTTATTTTCCCCCCCCCCCCATCTTGTCACATTGTCCTTCCGGATTGCACGCATTTTTAATTACAGTCCAATTCAGATAAGTATACACGTTTTAAAAATTAGACTACTTATTTTTCTAAGCACCGTGTCTTATTACCTATACGGGCTATACACTTATGTACTACTTACGCTTGTGGTTTAAGGGATTAGGAAGGCTATATTTAGAGGAAGTGTACCCGCGTTTGAGTGGAGGGAGGGTGGAAAACAATTTAGGGAAAACCTACCCTCATTACATCCGATGGAGATTCAAACCCCAAAGGAAGCATTTTAGGTAATCTACCCGCATTTGTGTAGAGAGAGTGTGGGAAACCATTTAGAAGAAACCACCCTTAGTACAGTCGACCAGGATTAAAACTCTGATATCGCCATCATCAGTAGGCCAGTATAACACTAGAGTGATGCCTTAGGCCATTCAGCCACTGAATCGAGTATATTAACAAGTTATGGAGGAAATAATACGTTAAACCTTGTTATCAGCAGATTTTGCTTTTAATAGATATTATCAATACCAACAAAAATGTACCAATAAAATGGTAAAGTGGTAAAATGTTGTACATTTTTCAGAATTTTTTTAAGGCCTTTAACAATTAAAATGGTACTGTTTGTTTTAAAATTTCCATTTCCCAAAGCTCTATAAATATATATATATATATATATATATATATATATATATATATA
>CABFWO010000793.1:75285-85658 GCA_902155825.1 Timema genevievae | reverse complement strand
TATATATATATATATATATATATATATATATATATATATATATATATATATATGTATTTGCCTTAAACTCGAAAAATAATGTTTTTATAAAATATTCTTTGAAATTAAAGTTCTTTATTTGTAAGAGTCCTACAAATTATTCAATGATGAGTTATTTATTATCTCTAAGATTTGCGGAGATAACGCTCAAAATTGGAAATTTACTCTTATGTAAAGTTCCCTCAAAGTCATCTCAGAGAACAATGAAATGTGCCATTTTGTTTGTAATGTTAACCACTTGTCTGTAAAAGAAGTTTTAACCAAAATCGTTATTGCCAATGTCAAGAGAATCGGTTTGATCTCTTTTCACCCATAAGTAAACTATTCTTAATTTTAAATTATTATTATTATTAGCACCACGTCTTACTACCCGTTCGGTTTATACGCACTTACGCTAATGTGTAATGGTAGGGTGATTGTGAGATGAAATGGAGGACCTACAGTTTAATGTGGAATCCGAACCACAGTGGAGGCCTAGCATTCCTCACATTCACAAGTTGTGATTAATACACGTCTTGTCAGAGGTGAAGGAAGGGTTTGGCAATCAGATAAATCCATGCCGGGACCGAGGATTGAATCCCGGACCCTCATTACAGAAGTCCGGTTAATTTTAAAATTAGATAACTAATTCTTCTGAGGAATCTTTTATAAATATTGCGCGTCTGGGCTAAATTACTCGTAGCCCAGTTTGTGTAAAGATTAGCCAGTACTAATGTACCGTTGCCAAGGGGACGCCCGAATGTAGGCCCCTACTAATCGTACATCCTTTCCGTGGAGGCTCTTTCCATGACCCAATGAGTGAGATGATGCTGTAAAACCAGTGGAAACCCTTAAACCTAACTTAAGCCTAACTAACCAAACAACCTTGGTGACGGTTAGGGTCGTTCCCTTTTCGGGAAAAATACCGGAGGTACCAGCCGGGAATCGAACCCGAGACCCCTATACTCGTATCCAGGTGCACTGACCACCAAACCACAGGGCAGGTTTGAGGAACCTTATTAAAACCCTAGATACAAAATTTTAGTCTGATCGGTAAAATGGTTTCAGCTCTATTCCCAGTAACAGTTGAATAAAACACTTTTTCGGGTTAAGGGAGTTATAAAATGTCGACATCGATCCAAACCTTAAGCTGAATTTTTTTACTAACACAGTACTTTCTCTTTCCGAGGAGCCGTGAGAAAGTAAAAAGAGAAGCAAATTCAATTGAGAGGGTATGGTGGCGTTACAATGAGGTAAAAGCGATGGATCTAACTAAGGCGGGAATGGGAAGATAAATATATAGAGATTAAATTTAAAAATTAATTTGTCCCCTAACAGTCCTCTAATTCTAGCCGGTGAAAAAGAAATATCTTTCAGTAGGGAGGTATTATACCATCACAAATTATGTATTTAAAAAAAAAATCATGTGATATATTGTTATAGTTTCTCAAAAGAATGTCGAGTGCGCTAGAATAGTCAAACAGAAATTCATAAACGTCAGAAATCAAGAGGGCTTAAAACGTTACTGGGTGGAGCTGTCCAGTACTAAGAAAATCAACAGGGGAAGGGAAAAATACAAATTATAATACAACTTTGTGTTGTGACCCTAAATTAAATTACATTCTTCGATTAAGAAAGATACATTCTACGCCCCTATACCAGTTGTCCTTCATTTCCCGGACATTTAGATGATCGACCAAAATATGTGGATATTTGAACTTTCCTGAGTGGAAAATTTATACTTTTAGATTATTATTATTATTATTACTACTACTACTAGATATTCTGTCTTACGACAGGTTCATTATTTGTCTCAATAAACTTAGACCACCAATGTGCTCTGTCCTCTGCCTCCTCCTTCAGCTCCCAGGATTTTATTCTCTCCTTCAAGTCATCCAGTATTTGAATCCTTCTCCTTCCTAAGCTCCTTTTCCCTCAACCTTTCCTTCTTTGACGTCATGCAGAAGACAATTCTTCCTAAAGATGTGTCTGATACAGTTTGCTTTACACCGAAGAAAATGTTGACAACTAACCCATAGGATCATAGGAAATATTTTTTGTATTCGTTCTAGTAAATACTAAATCATGTGCTGTTAAAGTTATCGTCAATGTTTATGTTAAGCGCAACATAATTATGATTGGCAATACCTCAGCTACTTAGGCAGCCCCCTTAAGAACGTCGAATACCTGATGGAAGGTATTGTATTTTCACAATGCACTTTTGCTTATGGGAATGTCAGTTATGAAGCACCTAAACCTTTAAAACAACCCTTTATTATCTTAAAATGTTCTATTGTTCTTCTATAGAAAACTAGTTTATTTTGTTAGACGAAGAAGAGAACTTATCTTTATAACCATTTAATTCTATTTCAGAGCGGAGACATTTCGCGTGAAACGTTCTTGAGCTAATTTCACCTTTACATTATTTTATTTTTTGTACATTATGAACTTAAACTGTAAGGTTTTTTATTCTATAGGGACATGGTGATTCCGTTCACCTCTATTTTGACCTGAATTACAAATCCTTTTTACAGTATTTAAGAATTAGAGCAAAATTGAAAAATGATAATTTTAAAACTATTAGACTGATCTAAATATAGTTGTTGCCAAATGAAGAGTGCAGAATATCACCTCTTTGATACTTTTTTTTTAAAGTGTAATTTTGTAACTAATATCCCCGGTTAGTAAGTTGTAAGATGAGATCTTAAGTTCGTGTAAATATTCTGGTTTAAAATATGATTAGAAAATATAAATCAAACTTTTAGAATTCGTCTACTAATGTTGGAATTTTCACTTTCTTCTCCAATCATATTGTATATAACAATTATAAATAATTTTTGGTGGCGTTGTTTTCCTTTTATTGATATGCGTGGTTGTTCAGCCAAGAGACATACGTCAAAATGACAACTACTTTTTTTTTCAGAACTGACCTGCCTTAATTTATTTTAAAACTTTCATCTGACCTCTTCTTTGGCTGGGGCAGACGTTTAAAATATTTTTTTGTTTGTCAAAGGCGTAGGAGGAAGAAGGGAGGGGGGGACATGTGGGGTAGGAGCGACTTCCCCAAACAGATATTTTTAAAAATTTCTTCTGACAGCTGACGATAAGAACAATTTCTCGTTCTGTCATAAAACAGGAGGGTTGGTTTATTTTGTTTCACTTTATGATGACATTCCAAATATTTAAGCATTCCTTTGGCCTTATTTTTCTGATATAAGCTTACAAGCTTTCGTATTAAAATCTGATTATTTAACGTGTACTTTCTAAATACAGAGCTAATTAATCATTCATGAAACAAACTCTCTCAAACTAGGAAACCCAAATCATCACACACTATACCTCAGATCATGAGGGATTAAGTGATGCGTTAAGCCAATGGTACCTGGTTCGATTCTCGTGTACAGGTGTTATTTTAACCTAAGTTTAAATTGATATTTGAGAACGGCAGTCATCCCTATCAATCTATAGTAATAGTTTGGTTAAAGAAACTTTTAGAAAATACAAACTTTTTTGTTGTTGTCATATTATAACTAAGCCTATTGTTAACATCCATCAAAAGTGACTGTTAAGATATTCTATAGATTAAAATTGTTTTATTAACTTTTAAAATTGTCAAAAATGTTTGTTTTTACATAAATCAGACTTTAGCCGCATTTAGGTTAAGTTATGTTAGTTTAAGTTAGTTACGGATAAGTAAGTGTAATGTAAGTCAAGGTGTAATCTATTATTAAGTAATATTAGGTAGGCCCTGTATTGGTTAAAATCTGAAAAGTATTGGTGGGAAAGACATTTCGAGATTAAGATTTATGGGAATATATTAAGTTAGTTTAAGTTAGATAATGTCAAGTAGGTTTGTTCTCGTTTATGTTAAGGTGGGAGTTAGTGTAGGTGACGCGAGAAAAACTAAGTGTTTTTACAGTTATTATAGCAAAACAATATTTTGGCCAAAATAAATACATTTTCAGTAGAAACATATAGTTTGATATTCTTCACATGGTGATATCAATAGTTTAATATCTGTCATGAGCATAGCGGCATTAGATGAGAAACTTTTTAAATGAAGAATAAAACTTGTCAATAAATTCCAGAACACTCTTGACAGATATTCAACAACTGTTGATATCACCATGTGAATAAAATTAAACTCTATGTTTCTACTGGAGAGATATTTGATTTATTATGTTCAAAAAATGTTTTGATACAAAAACTGTAAAAATACTTAGCTTTTCTCGTGTCCCTCACGCTCCCATCGTTAGTTAGTTTGTTAGGTATGATAGAGCCTATTAATTTAAACTGAGTTAAATGAATTTTATTTTGTGTTCAAAATTAATTAATAGCTTTGAACTTTCTTTTAACAGATTACTTTTTTTTGGTGAAAATCACATCCTTCCTTCCTGCCTTCCATCCTGCCTTCCACTGCGAATATATACTATAGTGTGAGAGGAATGAATAATTTAGAATTTAGAGTAAAAGTACTTGTACTTGCGAGAAAGAGCGTGGAAAAAACTTGTAGGAAAAAATATCCTCACACTCAGCAGGGATTTGAATCCCAACCCTTACGTCACCGGTAAACACATTTTTGCTACATCATAAACACTGATATGAGCTTGGGAAAATGACACAAAATGATTAGCTTTCAAATGCAAACATTTATTAATAGTTTAACAACAATAAATTGCCTCTGTGGTCTAGTTATCAGAGCTCCTGGCTACATATCCAGAGGTCCCTGGTTCGATCAATGGCACTTACAGATTTTCTGTGAAGCAGTGGGTCTGTAAAGGGGTCAACTCAGCCTTCTGAAGACAAATAAGGAGTTCCTTGAACGAAAAAGTAGCGGCTCAGGTATTTAAAACTGAGATTAAAGGCTGGAGGTTTCGTTGTGACCACATGACATAGGCTATATCCACAGAATTTGGCACTATTTTCGCTAAAGTTGGTAGTCACTCGGTTGGTATGGGCCAATTGTGGTTTGATGCCATGGAGTGTTCTAAAAACAATATTTTAGATTATTATTAATGAAGGTACTTAACCTGCACTTTCTGAATCGACTGATTATATCAGCACACGATAATTTCTATGAGCGAGAGCGAAAAGGTCTACCAATTTTGCTGGGAAAGGTATCTTCGCATAACTTCCAGGGTTCTTTTACATGCCACAATAGACATGGAACCGACGGATTTACTTCCCCTCTGAAGGAAGTTGTGCTACGGATGTTTATCGATCAAGAAAAATCTATTGTCTTCGGCTGGGTTTGAACCCATGAATATCGGGTCCTGAGGTGAGCAATTTACCCCACAGATATTGACAATAGTTTAAATAGTTTCACATTCCTCTTAAGTCGCTAGCATAGTCGAGCAGAAATTCATAAACGCCAGAAACCAACTGGGTTTATAATGTTTCTGGGAGTACCTATCCGGGAGTAGAAGTGATGAGGAAAATACAAATGACAATTAAGTTTGTGCTATGACTCTCCCCATCCTATTAAATACATAATTATATTCAGAAAGATCCATTACACTATACTATACCAGATACCTTTCCTTTCCCGGGCATTTTAGGTTTTAATGATCAACCGAAACATGTGGAATTTTGGACTTTTCTGTGTGGAAAAATTCAACTTTTAAACTATTTTTATTATTCTATAAATCTATCGGTTATAGAAAATAGTTTTTTATTCATTCCAGTAAACACTAAGCTCATGTACTGTTAAGGCTTTCACCAATTTTTAACCTAAGCACAACATATGATTGAAACAGCCAGGTGAAGCTTTGTTTGGAAAAAAAAATTTGTGGAAGAAAAAGAAGAAAATTATGACTGAACCGGATTAGCGAATTAATTGTTTTATGGTCTGACGGCTCGTAAAAATAACTGTCTGCGACACGAAATAAAATATGACATGGCAGCCAATTAATGGGCTCTTATGATTACTATTAATAATTCATTTTAAGAAGTCGACACTTTGAGTTTAGCTATTATGGAGGGGGGAAGAGAAGGCTTTATTTTGGAAACTGGTCCGATTCGTTGACGACCTTTTTTACCGCCAAGAGAAAAATCGGAATGTTAAAATTAGAAACACCGTCGAAAATACAATCTGCCTGTCAAGATGGTTTATGTTATTATGTAGGAGAATGACACACTAGGACTTTAACAATGCCAAAAATTATGGTCGGTGACATCAAAGTGTTCCTAATTACTGCCGCCAACACACTCACTTTATTTCGTTTTGCTCGCTGTGTGTTGGGGTTTTGTTTTAAAAGGGGGGAGGGAGGGTGTCTAGGTGGTAGAGACAAGCTAAAGTCTAAGAAAACTTCAAACAAAAGTATTTAAAAAATTTTTTATTCAAAATTAACGCTAGGTTGTGAAAGTACAGCCATATCACTTAAATCATGTGTAAATTCGGAAATTAACTGGTTGGAGTTTAATTTAATTCGATTAGGTCACTTAGCGTTTGTTTTTGATTACTCGTGTGAAAAAAATATTGTAACCGTGAAAATTGAGATCACAGAAGACGTTTTATGTACCCCAGAGCTGGGGAAAAAAGAGGTCTTACAATTATTAATATATCTGTCCATCTGTCTGTATTTGGGACCACAGCCTAAACGGCTTAAAGGATTTTGTTCAAACTTTATATGATTATATGTTATATAGGGCGGTGTGGAAACAATTAGACGATCTATATCCTGAGGAAAGTGATGGACAACGTGCTGAGGTTTTCCTGATGTCCGGTGGAGCTCATCTGAGTGACATTATATTCAAAAAGTGAAAAAGTTTAGTATTTAGTTTGCTTTTATTTATCTAGTGAATATTTACTTTTCAATTAAAGTGTTAATTTTAAAGCTATTAATCGTCTAATGGTTTTGACTCCACCCTGTATAATCATACCTCACGGAATAACCATGATTTTGATCTAAAATTAAGGATAAATGACTGATAACTGATTTTTGGAAATTTTAAATTACTCGAAAATTTAATTTAAAACTAAACTTTATATTAGTACTCAGCTTACAATTAACCTAAAACTGTAACACATTGAATTAAATATACAACCCTAACGCAAATAATTTACACTATTCAGTTTTTTTCAACTGCGTCTCATTACCTGTTCAGGCTATAAATTATGCATATGCACTAATTACGCTTAATGAGTTAGGGATGAGGAAGGTTGAATTTAGAGCAAGTGTATCCGCAATCACGTTGAAGGAGAGTGAAAATCCGTTTAGGAAAACACCCTCAATACACCTAACCGGGATTAGAACCCTGATATCCCCAGAATCGGTGGTCTAGTCTATTTCGAGAGTGATGCCTTAGACTTTAGGTGACTGCCTTCAATTGAGTTTGTTTCGGAAATTATAAGTTAAATACCTCAATAAATATGACAATATATCAAGATAAATAACAAAACTTAGACCCGCTTCAATGGCTGAATGGTCTTAGGTGTCGTCCTCTAGTTAGTCTGGCCTGCTGATGATGGACAGATCCGATTTCGAATACTCGTCGGTTATACTGAGGGTGGCTTTTCCAAAACGGTTTCCCAATCTCTTTCTACGCAAATTCCAGCAGATTGCCTCTAAAATCGTCCCTCCCTCACCCCCACCCCATTAGAGTAATCATCATATATGCGTATAACCTAAAAAGGTAGTAAAACGTGGTGATAAAATTATTATTAGCACCACGTCTTACTACTCCGTTCGGGTTATACGCACTTACGCTAATGTGCAATGGTAGGGTGATTGCGAGATGAAATGGAGGACCTACAGTTTAGCGTGGGATCCGAACCACGGTGGAGGTCTGGCATTCCTCATATTCACAAGTTGTGACTAATAGACGCCTTGTCAGAGGTGAAGGAAGGATTTGGCAATCAGATAAATCTGTGCCGGGACCGAGGATTGAACCCCGGACCCCAAGCACAGGAGTCTGACAGCTTAACCCTGGACCACCAGGTCACCGACGTGGTGTTAAAAGAACTTGGGTATGTTGATAGATGCCTTAAGATTCAGCTTTTCTTTTCAAATTCATTTTTTTTTACCACAATAGGCTTTACAGATGATACCAGCTCGATCGTTTCTTTAGTAACCAATTCTTAAATGTTTCAAATTAAATAATTTTCTACTTGCATTTTATAGTCTTAGGTTCTAAGCTATATAATTTTTCTTTTTTCAGATTTTTATTTTTGTTTTTCATTATTTTAGGCTTTAATCAACACTATTCTTTTCGTTTGTTTATTAGTAAGTTTTTAATGTTAAATCATTTTTAAATAAAATGAAAACGTCAGGTTTATAATAAATGTCTCTTAATGTCCCATCCTTAATGTCTACCGAGTGTACAAACATAAAGGAAAACAAGGCAAATAGAAGAGAAAAGGGAGAAAAGGGGCGGGGAATAAGGAAAGCGAAAAAGAAAGGGGGAAAAAAAACAGGATGGGGAAGGGTAATTCCACCCCAGAAAAGCTTATAAACGCAGGGGTCGGGAAGAATCCTCGGATTAAGACAATATCAGCTTTAATGGCGCAATTGTGAGCGGAAGTTGCAAATGGCCTCGGAGAAAGACGAGCCAGTGGAGATGTTCCGCCTTCTAACAACGGAGGGAACTAAAGGAGGGAGAGGTAACGTAGGGCAATAAAACTTGAACTGGGAGTCTTAAATTGCGAGCAATTTCCAGGCTGAACACGGTGCATAAACCCCCTCCCTTCCCCGCCACCACCCTTTCCCTTCTAACAAGCCTTACCTTGCGCCATTTGGGTGCACCGCCCGCGTGAGAATTTGATGCTGCGAGCTACGTACTGAAAACGCACAGGCCCGATTTGTGTAGCTGCGTTGGAGTATATCAGAAGCGCACATTGTAGATTAATCAAAAATTCACCCTTGTCTGTAGTCTCTGAGACCCATATGGCAACACCGCTTCCTGGTTCGTTCACGAACGACCCATCACTATTTCAATTCGAGTTGTATTGTGTTTGCATCCTAACCACCCTAACATAACATAACCCTGTAGTTTTATTATTTTACTGTAATTATTGTTCGGTACAAAGCAAACTGGATCAGACAAATCCTTAACAGGAACTGTTCTCGTATCAAAAGCGCACAAAGATGTGGATCAAAAGCTCACCTAAACCTCGTATCAAAAGCGCACAAAGATGTGGATCAAAAGCTAACATAAGCCTCGTATCAAAAGCGCACAAAGATGTGGATCCAAAGTTCACCTAAACCTCGTATCAAAAGCACACAAAAATGTGCTCACATAAACCTTGTATCAAAAGTGCACAGGGAAAAAGCAACAACTGCGTAACGTGGACAGTACAAACATGTATTGTAAGCAACCGTCTTAATATTTACAATAGTTCTTCTTCTTAGGTCAACAACCCCAAGGTTAGTTTGATGTGATTTCTATCCATCCGCATCCCCTCAGCTGGTTAATTCTGTCTGCACCATCGTATGATGCCATGAACTAGGGGAATCCATAAAGTCTGGTGATTCCCCGTTACTTTCCACACAGAATGGATACGGGCTAGCGCGAAAGGGCCTATCAATGTTACCAGAAAGGTATTTTCACATAACCTCCAGGGTTATTTTACATGCCAAAATCGATATGGGACCAACGGATTTACTTCCTCTCCGAAGGAAGCTGTACTACGGATTTTTATCGTTCAAGATAAATCCGTCAACCTCGGTTAGGTTTGAACCCACGAACATCGGATCCTAAGGAAAGTACTTTACCCCAAGACCACCAAGGTCGACAGAAATTAACTTATCAGCGATCCAGGATAATATAACTATTTAACTTGCTAATATCTCATTAATACTGAGTGATTTAAGGTCTCTTAGCCCGTCAAAACAAAGAATCAAACCTCTCGTGTACACAAGAAAAGGTCAAAAACAAAGAAAGCTTTTATAATAATTGGCACATTTATATAAGCTCATGAGTTTACTTGATGTTTTTCTTTGTTTGTGTTTTAATTTTAGCAGTAGTTCTTAATGCATTCAACTCCCTACCCCCTAAATGATTATTTATTTTTATTTATAATTAATATAACCAATTTAAAATTTTTCAGTGTACGAATAAAGTTATAAAAATATGGACTCTTCAAAAGGGAGGGCCCCAAAAAATGTAAGAGCTATTTATATTTAAATTTTTTCAATATTTGAACAAAGTTTAAAAAATATAGACTCCTCAAAAGGGAGGGCCTCCAAAATGTGATAACTGTTTAAATTTAAAATGTTTCAATATTTGAACAAAGTTTAAAATATATGAACTCCTCAAGAGGTCGGGCCTCAAAAAATGTAAGAGTTATTTCAATTTAAAAATTTTCAATACTTGAACAAAGTTATAAAAATAAGGGCTCCTCAAAAAGGGGGCCT
>CABFWO010000793.1:41529-74431 GCA_902155825.1 Timema genevievae | reverse complement strand
CCCCCCCCCCTAAAAAAATCAAATATTACTGCAGTAGAAACATAGAGTTTAATTTTCTTCACATGTTGATATCAACAGTTGTTAAATATGTCACGAGCATAGCAGCATTAGATGTGAGACTTTTTAAATGAAAAGAAAAAGTTGTCATTAAATTCTAGGACAATCTTGACAGATATCCAAGAATTGTTGAGTTTAGTGAGGAAACTATGATTTTAAGGATTAGGGAGGTTATATTTATAGGAAGTGTACCCACATTTACATGAAAGGAAAGGGGGTAAACCAGCCTCAGTACAGCCGACCGAGATTCTAAACTCGATATCCCCATAATCAGCAGTCTAGTTTACTGTGAGAGTAGTGCCTTAGACCATGTGTCCACCGAGGAGTGCTATAAAAACTTGTCGTGTCCCCTACATTCCTACCTTAACTGTGAAATACAGTTATTCTAACCAGCATCCTCCTAAACATATGTTTGACAAGTAGAGTACGCGTGATTCACTAACGACACGTCGCAATTTAAACTTTTGTCCGCGGGTGGCGTGAGGGGGGAACGACGCCGTCTTTGATGACGCTATTAGCGCCGGCGCCATTCTGTAAACGCTGCCCCGGGATTGGTCCGTTTAGTTTAATCGCCCCCTGAGACTAAATCTAAGGGTTTGGTGGGAGTAGGGGAGGGGGAGGTTTCAAGGGGGAAGATTCACGATGACGTCAAGGTTGGTGGGGTGGATAATGTTGATAGAGAGAGAGAGAGAGAGGGGCAACCTGGTATCGACGGTGTTTGAGAAGATAAACAAGATGGCGTCTACAAGGAGTGTGTACTAGGGAGTGAATGAGGAATATTAAGTTTGAAGTAGTAGAGCTCAATTTCCATGGAAAGGAACTTTTAGAATATACAAACATATTTTTTCGAGCTCAAAATTGATAATATTTTACCATATTATTAATAGGCTTATTATTTTATAGGAATCTATACTATCTGTCAAAAGTGAGGGATTCAGTTAACACGGCTTGACACATGAATAAGCGAAAGTAGATCTAACAACCTTTCTAGCTGTCAGATAAGACTCTTCCTATGGAAACTGAACTGTACACTAGCTTTGTCTGCTAGAACGTGTGATCCATTTCAATTTATGTCTTCCCCAGTGGTCTTGGAGTAAATTGCTCTCCTCAGGACTCGATGTTCGTGGGTTGAAACCCAGCCAGGGTTGACATACTTATTTTTGAGCGATAAAAATCTGTAGCACAACTTCCTTCGGAGGGTAAGTAAGGCCGTCGGTTCCATGTCGACTGTGGCTTGTAAAAGAACCCCGGAAGGTATGTGAAAATACCTTTCTCAACAAAATCGGTAAGCACTTTCGCTCTCGCTCTTAGAAATTCTCATGTGTTGATATAATCAGTCGGTTCAAAAAGTGCACGTTAATAACTCAAATAAAAAACAAATTCAAATCATAGACTGGGGGTATTCTTCACGTCAGTACTATTTTTAATGAGTGTTTTTTACTAGCGTTTATAATAATTTCAAACTCAGGTACTGCCATCACACGACTTACAAACTAATCAACGCTTGATTAGCAATCCAGCAACACACATCGTCACCAATTCCAAAATATCCTAATTTTTTCTCATTTAAATCGAAGTTTATTTTTGGAGGATCGAAATTTGCCCAATAAAAAGCACTCTCTTGTCACACCCATATTGGATTATAGTTTTTAGAATGACGCACAAGACCACAACTCAATTCAAACGGTGTGGGGAGGAGGGGGTAGCAAATATTTAAACATGTATGTTTTTAACCTAAACATCCCATTAGATATAAAGAGATATATCTATATTATTATGTTCGTTGACACCCAAGGCTTCTGTCGTTGTCTTTACAATAATAATTGAAGAAAACATTTCCCGGACCTATTAATTGAGTATTTAATATACACTATATATAGATTATCACATATACAGTGATCTACAGTAAGGCCCCTGTATCCCCTGATTCTGTATCCATGGTTTACCACTGCACAATTTTATTAATTTTTAATTAAGGAAAAAAATTGTTATAAGTCACAATGCCTACCCCATCACCCTAATTCATCTCCTCATCGTGGGCATAAGACCGATAATATCACCGCCATCATCATCATCATAATTATCATCATCAGTGATCGTCGCAACAAGAAGAATGGAGTACAGTAGTAAGTACATTGTAGTGTACACAGTACACGTCATTAATATGTAATTTATTTAATGTTGATATTATTTTACTGTGTATAATTTATATATTAAACTTTACCGTATTTATGTTTGTTACATGAATATCACGTTTAATAATAGCTCAGTAAAACTTACTATCCGCTGTTTCATGTAACCGCGGTAGATATAGGAGCGTATTATCCGCGGATAAGGGGGCCCTACTCTATACAGTTTTATATGTAGCCTATGTAACTGAATTGTTAGGACAAATAATTACACAAATACTTTGAGATTGGATTTAAGTTATGGAATTGTTATGTAATATAACTATCATTAAATAATGTTACATCGTATGTGAATTACTTAGAGAGTCTGATGTGACTCTTATCATAAGTTTTACGAAGATTATTTTATAGATTGATATGACTCTCGAACGGAGAGAATTTAACGATCGTCTTATCTTCTGACTTCTTAAAATAAATTAACCCCCCTCTCCACCCCCATCAGCAACTGTCAACATGTCACCCCAACTGTTCAATCAATAAAGGGCTATAATAATTGTCTGTCTATCAATAGCTTTCGGTCGAACCAGTAATAGTTCTCTTAAACGACGTCTCAGCCATACTCGACTAGAGCCGTCGCTAAGTTTTATTACAGACAGACGCGTGTACTCGTAATAATTAAGACACCAATATCTACATTTTGTTGAATTGGGCCTTACAATACAATAATTGCGATATTACAACTTGTAAAATATCTATTTGGGATATAAAACATATCACAACTTGAAAACATCAAACTCGTAAATTAATGGTTGCTGGCTTTAACAGGATTTAGTGATTATGATGATAATGATGATGATTATGTAAGTGAGATTAATTAGTTGTGCACTTACCTGAGTCTAGACTTTCCTTTCAATAATCAGGATGTACAGTGGCTCTTAAGGAAGATTGTAATATGTTCAATGAAATTAAGAAATCAGAAATTTCAACCTAATATAAAAAAAAAAGAGTGGACTACCTTACTTTCACTCAGATATACAATTGTACAGGACCTACATTAATTTTTATTACTATATAATTAGTAAAATAAAGTTGAAATTTAATATGTATTGTATCATGGCTTGAATTATTTTTTAAAAGGAACAACTATTGATTTAATAATGTGTTTAAAAGGGAGATATCACTGTACAAAATCTAAATAGGCCGATATTGGAGCAGGAAGATTTGGCGCAGAGTCCGGGTTGCAGTGTGGATAATTGGCCGGAACTATCATTTGGTATCTGTTGATTATATGAGAGTCTGGAGGTTGGAAGACTGCGGATGTGTTTTGCTTCAATTGCCAGTATTTCTCTGTAGAAAGAGAGTAGCTGTGTCAATTGGTTCATGAACGTAGTGAGTACGGAGTTTAGTAGATAGATGCAGATTGGTTGAGACATAGGCCTACTTTATGTCATACAGTTATGGGATAGGACATGGTAACCTTATTCGTTATGCCAAAAGAACTTGTCAAGAGTCAGTTGGGGCTGATATTCATGAAAGATGGCCATAGGTAAATACTGGACGACTAATTTTTTTTTATTCAAAGCCCTTGGAAATAGTTTCTATGTTGATTCCTGTAGGCTATATCTTTTCAACAATTTTCTTTTTAAATCACCGCGTCTTACTACAGGCATACCTGTTGAGGTTATTCGTATTATATAAAATGATAATTATTCTAATGGGGTAGGGATGTGTAAGGAAGCATTTTAGAGATAATATACCCGCATTTGCGTGGAAGGAGAGTGAGAAATCATTTAGGGAAAACCACTCTCAGTAGAACCGACCGATATTATATCCCCAATCTCCCCGCCATCAGCAGGCCAGTCTACACGAGAGTGATGCCTTAAAATATTAGGTCACTGAAGTGGGCTACACTCTAATTTGTTTGTATAAATGTCTCAATCAACTTAATACGCATATTCACAAACCGCTAGCCTCAAAATCTCTAATCTTTATGGATTGTAAATCTACAAATATGTTTTAACCATAAGCTAAGAAACTCTTTTTGATGGTTCACATTCGATTTTTAAAATTCTCGTGTTATTGGTTATGCAGACTAGACGTCAAGATTATTCATTCTTATTTGACGGTGACGGGGAAGTCCATGTTTGACTCCAGATCAGGTTTAATGAAGATAATATATCCTAAATTGTTTACGTTTGTGTACTTTTAAATTAAGCTCTACCTTTCTCATCCACCTGCTACTTTTTAGGTCAACAACCCGAAGGTTGGTTTGATGTGATTTCTATCTCTTAGGCTGGTTAATGTTGCCTACGCCATCTGGTAGAAATATCATGTATCAGGGGAGTTCAGAAAGTGTGATGGTTTCTCGTTGCTTTCCACACTGAATTTCTATGAGCTAGTGCTAAAAGGCCTACAAATTTTGCTGGGAAAGATATTTTCACATAAAGTCTGTTCACCGTAGGAATTGTTCTCTGAAAGGCCTTTTTCCCTACCAGAAAGCTATTATATAGTAGTATATTGGTAGGAAAAAAGACCTTTCAGAGAGTAATTCCTACCGTGAATGGAATATACCTCATACCAGAGTTATTTTACATGCCACAATCAACACGGGACCGATGGCTTTACTTCCCCTCCGAAGGAAGTTAAACTACGGATTTTAATCGCTCAAGAAAAATCCGTTGACCCCGGCTAGGGTTTGAACCCACGAACATCGGGCCATGAGGCGAGTATTTTTACCCCAAGACCACCGAGATTGACAAAACAAATTATATAAATTAAAAAATTGGTATTTTTGACTAGAAATATCATAAGCTCTTAGTTTTGAAAGAAACAAGCATTCTATGAATAGCATTGTCCTCTACGGGCTGATCTCAAGAACATTCCATTTTCAAAATGTTTAAACTTCCATCTTTGAGTGTCGTAATTCATTGTCAAAAATAATATTGCTAAAAATGAAATCCCGATAAACCATTCTTCTTCACGGTGAACGGCCGAATAGTAGTGTGTGTGTGTGTGTGTGTGTGTGTGTGTGTGTGTGTTTGGGTCGGTATTGATCTAATCAGTTCCATCCACAGAGCATGCGCACTAGTGTTATTGCTGTCACCATGGCAACACGGGGGATAAGTGATCTGAGCATGCGCACTGTGAAACACAAACACTCGAAACCAGGCTTCCTCCCCCTCACACCGCCCCTAACATATTATCTTCATGGCGAATAAATTCTGAGAGAAGATTTTCAAGTGGCTTGGTTGATACAAAAAGGGTATATGTCCGTTATATTTTGATTGTATTGAATTTATTGGTTATCTCATTTTGAAAACGTCTTGGCAAGAATGGTGGATCTTTCATTATAATATCTATCTGACCAAAATATAAATAGAATTATGTTATAGTTGGAAAATATTGTGAGTTTATTTATGCGTTTCACCCTGAAATTAGGAGACCCAAGTTTGACTCCTACTGATTTCATAAAAGATTGATAGACATGACCTTAGTAGCATTTATGAAAAGATTACTGTCAAAAAAATAAGTAACCTGCTTTGGTAGCCGCAGGGTCTAAGGCGTCATTCTCGCAGTAAACTGGACACTTCCGATGGTGGGCAGATTTGAGGTTCAACTCTCGGTCGCGTATTCTGTGACTGATTTTAATAAATGGTTTTTCACTCTCACTCTAAGCAAAGTTGGGTACACTTCCTTGAAATATAAGCTTCCTAATCCCTCAAAACATTAGCGAAATTAGTACATAAGCGTATAACCCTAACGGGTGCTTAGAAAAAAATTAAAATTTGTTCATTCTTTTAAACCTTGTAGAGTCCAATTTTCAAAGACAGAACTTTATCTGACAACTAGAAAAGCTACTTTATCTACGTTCATGTATTCATACGTCAGGTCATGTGATTTGAAATTGTAATTTTTGATAGATATTATGAATAACTCACATATAAAACAACACTAAGAAAATAGTAAAATATTATTGTTGTCGGCTACAAACACATTTGTTTGTATTCTATAAAAGGCTCTTTCTATGAAAATTGGACTGTACATAAAGTATTAGTCTCATTATAACATGATCGTTGATGGGCTGTGCCAAAGAAGATATTCATATCCCTTTATTTCTGAACGACTTTGATTTAATTCCCGATGAGGTCAAAATCCTACCAAAACAGGCAAAGTACGGTTTACGTTTTTTTTAGCACCACATATTACTACTCACTCAGGTTATACGCCTATATACAAATTACAATAATGTGCTAGTAGGATTTAATTTAGAGGAAGTGCACCCATATTTGCATAAAGGGAAAATGGAAAACAATTTAGGGAAAACCACCCTCTGTGCACCCGACCGGGATCAAACCCCAGTCTCCTCGTCTTCGACAGTCTAGTCCAACACGAGAGTAGCACGTTGAGGTGGGATGGAAAGGGACGCGAGAAAAGGCCAGTGTTTTTGCAGTTTCTATGGCAAAAAATTTATTTGGCCAAAATAAATAAAATATTGCTCCAGTACAAACATAGAGTTTAATTTTCTTCACGTGGTGATATCAACAGTTGTTGAATATCTGTCATGAGCATAGCAGCATTAGATACAAAACTTTTTAAATGAAGATAAGAAGTAGTCATTAAATTACAGGACACCCTTGACAGATATTCAAGAAATTTTGAGGTTACCATGTGAAGAAAATTAGATTATATGTTTGTACTGAAGCAATATTTTATTTGTTTTGACCAAAAAAGTTAGGCCATAAAAACAGCAAGAATACTGGCTTTTCTCGCATCCCCTTGCATCCCACCTCAAGCCATGCGGCCATTGAAGCGGGTCTATTTGAGTTATTTGCAGTTCCCTAACATTGTGTTATATTAATTTGTTTGAAAAAACCAGAAATAAATACTTGGACTCAACTAGTAGACGCTACCTTAGCACTTCGTGAAGACTGCCTGCATAGGCCTCTCCGGGTATCACATGGTCTAAGGCATCAGGCACATAATATACTATATTGCTGGTGAAAGGGAGATTGCAAGGTTAGAATCTCAGCCAGTTGCATTAGTTTTCCACCCACTCTTCACGCAAACGTTGATGCATTTACTTAGAGTAACACTCACTGATGGGCACGTGGGCCAAGGTGTAAACCTCGGTTGATGGGGAGGTCAAGCTCTGAATCCTGGCTGGGAGCACTAAGCTTTTTCCTTAAATGGTTTCTCACTCTCTCCCTACAAATGCGGGTGCATTTATCCTGGATACAAGCTTTTCTTCTCTTAACTAGTTATAGTAACTAAATGTAGCTAGCCCAGACGGGTAGTAATACCCAGTGCAAAATATATTTCAAATAGCCTACACTTTTATCTCGTGGTGTGGACATAGGTCACTGTTATTTCTTTACCTCGCTCTGTGGACATATGTCGCTGTTTCATTTAGATCGCTTTCTGTTGACATAGGTCGTTCCTGCGTGGGACACGACCATACCCCGCCATCCTCAGCGCCTAGCTTAACCACGGTCCCAACTCGTGTTCGAAACCGAACAATAATTACACCCTTTCCAGCCCTTAGATACATAAAGAAGTTTTATGAAATATAGGGTGCCTCCCATATATCTAGTAAAATGAACGAGCGGGTCCTGATATACAACCAATATAAAATAGAAAAGAGTGTATAAAATCTGAGAAAAACAAACAGGTGTGTCCAGGTGATCGTTTATTGGCCGAGGTACGGATGTGAGGAAGAAAAATGTAGAGGTTATATAGTAAGTTCAAGTACGTTATTCCTTTTGCTTCTATTTTCTCGCAGTTGTGTACACGAAAAGCTCCATAAGCCTACCATGTTTTACTTTTATATTATTTCGAGTATATAGCTTACATTTTATAAACACAAAGTTCAATATTTGACAAAACCAATAGTGTACATTCCTTTTGTTGATTTTATTTTTAATTTAGCCTTATATATTCTAGAAGAAAAATAATACTTCAGATTATCCAATCGGATGAATTTCAATAGGGTTCTACTCTGATAAGGGATGAAGCGAATAATGAAAAAAAGAAAAAAAAAAGGGTTTGATATACGTATTTCAATTTGCGACCTGTATAATGTTTCCATACATACATACATTCAAACACCTTACAGACCAACGGAAAAACTGTACATTATAAAACTCGCTTACATTTTTTGACTTAAAGATCAAGTTAAATTGAGGCCAAATTTCGTACATGAGTGGATATTAGTCTTTTTTTTTTAAATAAACTTTTATGTGGGTTTGTAAGAAAAAATTTCCGCAGTTAAACTCATTTTATTAACACACATCGGTTAAATGGGAACTAGTGAGAGTATATGTACACTGCTCTTGAACTACACCGTTAGGGTTGATGCAATACTGAGAAGTTTAGAATAAAATTAATTATTGTTATTAGCACTGCGTCTTACTACCCGTTCGGGTTATACGCACTTACGCTAATGTGTAATGGTAGGGTGATTGTGAGATGAAATGGAGGACCTACAGTTTAAGGTGGAATCCGAACCACGGTGGAGGCCTGGCATTCCTCACATTCACAAGTTGTGATTAATACACGTCTTGTCAGAGGTGAAGGAAGAGTTTGGCAATCAGATAAATCTGTGCCGGGACCGAGGATTGAACCTCGCACCCCCAACACAGAAGTATGACACCTTACCCCTAGACCGCCAGGTCACCATATAAAAATAATTAAAAGTAGAATACAAACCTACATAAAAGGTCGTATACTTTATTTCTATTAAATCTATCAAAATAAACACTCAATGTTAAACGTGACAGCCGCAAAGAACGTATTCTTGGACCAATGAACACTCACACAATTTGGTCGTGTATTGATAAAATCAACAGATTCAGAAAGTAAACGTTAAACAACACCAGCAATAATAATAATAATAATAATAATAATAATAATAATAATAATAATAATAATAATAATAGTAATAATAGTAATAATAGTGAACCAATATTTACATTTTACCCTCTTCGGTGGCTGAATGGTCTAAGGCGTCACTCTTGCAATATAATAGACTGCCGATGGCGGGGAGACCGTGGGTTTCGTGTGTTCTGGGGGTGACATTTTAATAAAAGGTTTTCCTCTCTCCCTCTACGCAAATGTAGGTATATTTTGTTTAAATTCAATCTCCCTTAACCCTAACTCATTAGTGTAATTAGCACATAACCCAAACGGGTAGTAAGACGCGGTGCTAAAAGAAAAATAGTTAAAATCCTGTGTGCATCCTCTGCACTCGAACCTCCCAAGAAGCAGTCCTCTTGGTGTTGCATTTACCACTGATGCAAGCTGTACCACACTCGTAGTGTATAATAGTATCGACATTATAATCTGGCAGTCTCATCTGGCAGCTTCAAACATAATATACACCCGCTTTAAGGCTGTTAACAGGCCCCGCCCACACCTGTATTAACTAAGGTAAATAAGTCTCTAAGTTGCTGAGAGTACAACCACGTACTGGTTATAATTCACCAAACATCAGTTTTACCACCTCCTATAACATTCTGCTCGCCTGATATGCTTCGGGCACATTTACCTCCTCCATTCACCGGCAGAAAAACGACTTGGGTGTTAATGGGTGAAATAGGTTGGGCCTTTTTTTTTTAACCATTCTATTGTTCGTTTGATGTGTTGCCTTTTTATTCTGTTTTTTATTAAATGTACCATTATTATTCGAGTAAGGCTTACCTGAGTAAATATAACGTTTTTATTCATGAAGTGTTGAGAATGATTGAAATAAGTTGTTCAATATTGCTTTAGACTGGTGATGCCATACTGGATTAGCCACAGGCTCTGAAGGTGCCAGCGATGATGGTGTTAAGAAATTCTTTCGCTAGTCGAACCACGTAATTGTTCCTGGGTTTAAATCATGGCTGAAGGAATGGAAATTAGGTCCCCCCCTTTCCCCCCCTCGGGTGTGTGACGCCATTTATAAGCCATCTTCAACTAGTATACAAACAATAATTATTATGAATAGGAGGGGGTTTGGAGGGGTTATAGATAACAGTATGCCTCCCTTATCCGTAAATATTCCATTAAATTATTATGCCTATAGCAAAATAATAAAGAACATTGCTACCCTCGAAATGTTTGTGCTACTATTTGTATTGTACAGTGTATGTTTTTATGAACAATTAAAATAAACGATAGATTTAAATTAACGTAATATGCTTCAGAATCAAGGGCGTTATAAAAATAATTCAAATACATGTTAAATATAAGATCTCGAGTTCAATTCTCGTGTTGTAATGTAATTTTTCAAAATATATTTGAGTTTATATTCTTATTCAATCACAAGGAAGAAAATTTTTAACTGTGATTTTTTAAATCTATATTAACTAAGAATCATTATTATTATTATTATTATTAGCACCGCGTCTTACTACCCGTTCGGGTTATACGCACTTACGCTAATGTGTGATGGTAGGGTGATTGTGAGACGAAATGGAGGACCTACAGTTTAACGTGGAATCCGAACCACGGTGGAGGCCTGGCATTCCCCACATTCCCAAGTTGTTATTAATACACGTCTTGTCAGAGGTGAAGGAAGGGTTTGGCAATCAGATAAATTCTGTGCCGGGACCGAGGATTGAACCCCGGACCCTCAGCACAGAAGTCTGACACCTTACCCCTAGACCACCAGGTCACCCAACTAAGAATCAAATAGCCAAAGCTATTATTTATGCTTTTAGTGAGGAGTACTCCATCTAGATAACATATTCTGAAAATTGAAAAATGACACCTGGACACGGGGATCGAACCCGGGACCTTCGGCATTGGCGTACTAAGCCAAAGGTCCCGGGTTTGATTCCCGTGTCCAGGTATCATTTTTAAATTTTGAGAATATGATATCTATATTAACTAGCTAATTTTTTTAAAAATCTGTTTCATACTTGTTTACAGGCTGATTGTTAAATCCTAGAAATTCCTTTGTTTTTAATCTGATACCATTTAAAACCCTTTCATGGCAACTTCTCTAGAGTCTTCAGATTTTTACATGAAGAGTCTAAACCTCAAAAGAAAAGACGAATAATTAAAATAACAAACATCCTAATTAGTGGCGAGATCCAAAATCACGATTTTCCACCTCAATACCTATTAACTTTGGCAGCTGAGTTATGACCCTGTACAAAAACAAATTACCATCGTGAAGAAAAATAAGGTGGTGGGGTAAGGGGAGTTAAGAGAAATAAATCCTTGCATCCTTCTAGCACCAAAAGATTATTTCAAATTCAGAGAATTCTATATTTTCGCTATGTGTAAATGAAACGTTCAATTATTTAGTTACGTTGGCATTTCATACATATGCTCGCACTGCCCTCTCTTCCCGCCTACATGAACCCGTAACAGCCACCCCCCCCCCTCTCCTCACCCTTGTCGTATCAACCAACACTCCCTCCCGTCTCTTGCTTTTGATTTACGTTTTCGCTCCTTGTTAGCCTAATATTTAGGTTCATAACTCAAAAGTGAACAATGTTGCTACAAACACACCTCCTCACCTCTTTACAAACCAGTTGTGAAGTTTTTTT
The DNA here is from genome assembly GCA_902155825.1 of Timema genevievae. NCBI lineage: Eukaryota > Metazoa > Arthropoda > Insecta > Phasmatodea > Timematidae > Timema > Timema genevievae. The sequence goes on along the minus strand of CABFWO010000793.1, from coordinate 62,709 downwards.
ATTTTATTTGAACAGAACGAGCATTTGTAACAAATTCTCTTTCAACTTCGCCTTCTTCTTCCTTCCTTTTTCTGTATCACGCCTAGTTTTTTTTTTCTATCATCCAATCCCGTGCGCGAGAAGGATGCGTCAGGAAACACATTAATAAAGCTATAAATATCTTTAATATGTTATATGAGAATTACGATAGCAATAATTAGATATTGGTGTCGAAACCACTATTTTACTAATTTGAACCTACTTAGTTTTACCTGTGAATCTCGAATCTTGAAAATCTAATTTTAATTCGAATCCGAATCATAGAGCATAGAAATAAATAAAAAATAAAAAATAGTAACTAGATATTAAATATCTGTCAGGACATACGGCTTAAAATGAAATGCTCTATGTCGTTTTCTGGAACTACTTCTCTATCCTGTCTAAGCTTATGCTCCCTTTCGCCATTCACCTACAACCACCCTTTGCCATGTCAATAAGAAAGAGAGTAAAGAGAACTACGATATCTCTTATCTCAAGGTGAAGAGGAGTGTTCGCTGCTAGTTTTCAAATATCTGAAAATTTTCTGTTGTGAGTCTATAAAAAAAATACTGTATTTGTTAGAGAAAGGCTAAACATAGAGCCTTTTTTCAACAGATCTAGTCTCAAATATTCGCAGAATTCTTAAAAAGTCGTTGAAAATGAGCTAATGTCACATTCTCACACTTTTTTCATATTAAAAAACTGAAACTATAAAGTTGTTAAAGAAAAAGAGCGCTGTTAGAATCTTTCAACTCTATTTCGGCGTAAACCATATTTTGAAATAACGCATCACAGAATTAAATATCGCGTTAGAGATGAACGTCTGCGTAGCAAATTCTCGATTACCAAGTCCGACCCCTTAACTGCATTCATTATAATACTTACATCCATACAGTTAGTTAAATGTTAAAAAAAAACTGTCTGAAGTCTGGTTATTAAGATTTCTCTGAGGGGCTAAGCTGGTTTAGAGTTCTAAAACTAGTTAAAATTTTAATTTCAAAGAAGATTTTTTAAAATTTAAAATTTGACATTTTTTTCGAATCCTCAAATTTAAATATCCTTAAGGACTCGAGGGATTCGAGGTTTCAATGATTTGAGTAATTGAGGGGCCCGTCTCCCCAATATTAATACAACTACTATTACTATGAATAATAATAATAATAATAATAATAATAATAATAATAACAACAACAACAGCAACACAACTTGAGTTTGGACGATCAGTTATGAATATGCGACCAGCAAAGTTAGGCACTCTTAACTCTTATCCAGAAGATCGTGGTTCGATCCTGAACAATTATGCTTCGCATAGTACCTCATCCTCTTTTTCATAATGAAAGCTGGTGTAATTTCTTAATGTGTATGTCTATTCTCTTAGCTTAGCTTAAGTTACTGATAGCTACTGGTTTTGTGATAATGTTCAAAGTGGGGGTGGTAATGCTCTTTAAGTTTATTTTAAACGTTTTAATAGATAGCTTTGATTCGAGAGCATCTGTAGCGCTAACAACCAACCGACACTAAAGCTTGACAAATTTAAAACATCCTCTTTAAGTAATCTCTAAAGGACCTTTCTATTAAGTATATCTAATTTATTTTCTAATCACACCTACATCATTAGCCTTCCGTGTTTGATGAGAATTATTTACAGATAAATCTGTCTTTTGAGATACGCTCATACCACGCGCAGCTGTTCTCTATAAACAAGCCCGTGCGCATGCGCGAAGACTGTCTCGTTAGTGATGATCTCAAGCGGCGGAGGACAAATGTCGGTACGAGCAGATAAACATCTTGTTAGACCAGGTTTGTTGTTTTAGTCTGAGGTTAGGAAAGGTCTGTCTGGATGGAACCAGGTATTTACAACTCTTCCGTGCTCTTTTATATTAATTAGTATACCTAGCATGGGCTACTATTAATCGCGTGGCTGAATGTTTATTGGTCTAGTTTTTATTCATTCACTGACATTAATGATTATTATTATTATTATTATTATTTTAACTAGCAATACCGATATTAGACTAAAAATTAGGAAAAGGATACGTAGGGCGAAAGAAAACAAGGTGATTAAAAATCTATTTGGTACGAAAAGGGATAAGGCTACTAGGAAGTGGAAGAGGTTATATAATGATGAGTTACACACCCTATTACGGTGGGCAAGATCATTGGGAAGAACTAGACGCAGATGGGATAGCATTTGAATGGACCTGAAAGAGATAAATTGTGATAAGGTGCAGGTGAACTGGTGGTCTAGGGGTAAGGTGTCGGACTTTTGTGCTGGAGGTCCGAGGTTCAATCTTCGGTCCCGGCAGATATTTATCTGATTGCCAAACCCTTCCTTCACCTCTGACAAGACGTGTATTAATCACAACTTGTGAATGTGTGGAATGTCAGGCCTCCACCGTGTTTCGGATCCCACGTTAAACTGTAAATCCTCCATTTCATCTCACAATCACCCTACCATTACACATTAGCGTAAGTGCGTACAACCTGAACGGGTAGTAAGACGTGGTGTTAATAGTAACAATAATAATAATAATAATAATAGTGTAATGAGGAAGACTGGATAGAACTAGCTCAAGATAGGAATTTGGTGTAATTAGGTGGACTAGATAGAACTAGCTCAAGATAGGGATAGGGTGTAGTCTAATGAGGTATAGTGTATAGAACTAGATCAAGATAGGTGATAGGGTGTAATAAGGTGGTCTGGATATAACTAGCTCAAGATAGGGATACGGTGTAATGAGATAGATTGGATAACACTAGCTCAAAATGGGGATAGGGTGTAATTAGGTGGACTGGATAGAACTATCTCAAGATAGGGATAGGGTGTAATAAGGTGGTCTGGATATAACTAGCTCAAGATAGGGATACGGTGTAATGAGATAGATTGGATAACACTAGCTCAAGATAGGGGTAGGGTGTAGTGAGGTGGACTAGATAAAATTATCTCAAGATAGGGATAGGTGGCGTACTTTTGTAAGTGCAATGAACTTTAAAGTTCCTAATGCCATTCATTAGGTAGGTATCATTAATTTAAAATATGCTGTCACTTTATTGAAATGTGTAAAATGTATAAAATATCAATATACTTACTACTTATAAGCTCAGTGGTTTACCAAGAACTTTACTTTGGGGGCACAAAATGTATAGAGGCTGTTATTTCTGTAATCTCTTTCTAAAATTGTTAAATTAAATTTGTAAGATCTCCATCTAAAGCTCTGCTCAAAAAGTTCAGATATCTTAATTTTACTAACCCTATTGAATACATTGCAATATTGATATTAAAATAGTAAACAGTAAAATAATTGAATCTTAAACTTTAATGGAAATTTCAAGGACACTTTTATGTGCGTCTTGGTCTACCTTTTGAATATCATGTCTTGAACTTTGGCTTAATATTAATCCTATGCAATCGACACATACTTAATGCTCTATATTATAAGCTAGTCTATAATATTTTAAGATTTTATTATAATTATTTGTGGTCTTAGAGAGGGGAGTAATACGCTATGCTTGCCACCCATCCCTCACCCGTAAGATACGCCATTGTCTAGATCACGCATGCCTTGCCGCGTGCTGGACCTGATATATGTGGCTGTGACGTCATCTGAGGCAACATAGCCGTATAGCTATCAATTTAATTTAATTACACGACACTACGCATCAGCCTTTTTCAAACTTACTCCGTGGATCATTTGGACTTCAATATGGTTATTATAGGTTTTGTGAGGCAATTTTATAATATTCTTTATTAACTTTCACACTAGAAAATAGCATAAAATAATAATAATTAGGAATGCCATTTTTTTCCCCAATTACATATAAATAGAGGACATTAGTCATTGTCAACAAATTTTCTTTAAAAGAGAACTAACAGCTAATAGAAATTTAAAAAAAATGTTACTTTATAAATACAATTTCAGGAACAAGAAATTACAAAATTTTGGATTGATACATCCATGAAATACTCTGAAATATGAAATCAAACTTTGAAATTTTGTATGCTTTTCGCAACAACATATCTTTGGGAGAAAAGTTTTCACTGTATACAGTTATAAAAGATTAATTTAGAAGCAGCCTAAATGTAGAAAATGATCTGCGCTTGTAGGTGACAAACTTAACTCCAAATATTGGAGCACTTTGTGATCAAAAGCAAGCCCACCCGAGCCACTAATAAATCAATGTATACAAATTTAAATTTTGAATTTTGCAAGTGGAAATATTTGAAGAATTAACTAAAAATAAGACGTATCTTTTTCTTTGAATATTTATTCAAGTATTGGGTTCTAAAATATTTGTAAAATTTAAATATCATTAGTGAATGTTAATAATATTAGTTACCCGCTTCGGTGGCCGCATGCTATAACGCACTACTTTTGTATTAGACTAGACTGCCGATGATGGGGAGATTGAGGTTCGAATCTTGGTTGGGTGGTTTTTACAAAATGGTTTTCCACTCTCCTTCCACGCAAATGCGGGTACATTTCCCATAAATATATCTTATCCTCATCCCTAAAACCACTAGTATAATTAATACATATACGTATAGCCCAATAGGTAGTAAGACGCGGTGCTAATAATAATAATAATAATATTTGAGTAAAAAAAAAGATGAAGGTTCCACCATTTATTACTTTCTCTCTATCTTACAGGTAGAGAAAGTATGGTGATCGTCAAAAAATTCGAACTCGAGATTTTGATGAATTTTGACGTTTCATGACTTCCTGAATCCGAAAAAGTGGTTTTTGAATGTCTGTCTGTCTGTCTGTCTGTCTGTCTGTACCTCCAACTAGAGCCTAAACTATTTTACCGATTGAGCTGAAACTTGATATCTAGGGTTTTCATAGGGTTGCCCCGAGGGGTTTTTGGAATTGGATATCTACCCCTAAAATTAAGGGTAGTTTACTGAAGGGAAAAAAGAGAAAAAGTCGATTTTCTCAAAATCGGCTCTAACGATTTTGATTAAATTTCATTTATGAACATTAATAAATATTCCAAACAAAATGGCTACTCTCAATATTTCGGCAAAATGGCTTTAAGGGCTCCGGTCTGATGCGTAAATTAACATTTTTTATAATAGCTCCGAAACTATTTGAGATATGAAATTACTTAGCATTACAAATATGTATATATATTTATAATACAGATATTTTATCCGAAACATATTTTTATAAAATCAATAACTTTCAATCTATACGCAATTATATAATTTTTTTAACTTTTTGGACATTAAAGTTTAAGTATTGCGACCGTAAAAAAAACTAACCTGAAATGTTGATGGATGTCGACGTCTCATGACCCCCCGAACCCTAAAAAATAGTCTTTGCAATGCCGTCTGTCTGTGTGTCTATAAAAACTTAAAATTAAGGGTAGTTTACTGAAGGGCGAAAAGAGAAAAATTTGGTTTTCTCAAAATCTGCTCAAACGATTTTGATTAAAATTCGTATCTAGGCGTTGATTAAGATTATAAATAAACTGGCTATTTTCATTTTCCTATGAAAATGATTTTTAGGGTACTTTACAGAAGCGTTAATTTCCGTATCTCCACAACTATTTGAGAAACTAAACAACTTATCATTGCAAAATTGTAGGACTATTAGAAATAAAAAACTTTTATTTGACATATATTTTTATAAAAGCAACAGTTTCTGAGATATTTGCAAATATATTAATACAATTTTGTGAGCTTTAGTTGTAAACATATACTACTTAAGTCTTAACGCAATAATTCTCCAATGCCATAGAGTAATTAAATATAAGTAAGTATCTAAAAAAAGTATGTTATTTTTCCTTAAATCTCTTAGGAGAAATGTTTGCATAGCAATGATCTATCTCCATTTTAGACTCAATAGTCAATATTTACATTTTTTATTGGTCAAAATGTATAAATGAATAATTAAATATCAATGCGATGACTTGAAGATCTGCAACACCTTATAAAATGTTAAAACTTTAACCAGAAATCGAAATTTTAATACGAAGTGTTGACCCTTGTGGAAGACATTAAACTGTTTGAAATGCTTTTAGGTGGACAAAGATGCGCCTCTTTTCTCATTGATTCTATATCATTGTATATTATTTTATGCATGTTCTTATGTGGAGTGGTGATGATACAATGTACATTATTCCGTTCAGAAATCTTACGAGTTTATAGAAAGAGAGAGAAAGTCTGTGCGGTGCGCCGTACCATTTATTTTTTCTGGTGCAAGGGCTCCTTTGGTATAAAAAGTTTGGCAATCCTGGTAGGCCTATATATCATCACAAGCTTGACTTGTATCCACTTGCTACAGCTAAATGATGAGATTGAAATTAGATTTAAAATTAATTTTGAATTATATATTACTTGTATTTTTACTTAATGAAATACCCAGTAGTTATCAAGACCTTCAAGAGTGATACATGGAAGAGCACTGAGAAATGTTGTAGACGTTTATAAATCCCGGATTATTTATGAAGTGGTTTGATATTTTTAAATATCTTTTCCATCAAAACGTAGGCAAAGGTTCTGACCAGTTAAAAAGTTTAAATTTCAACTTTAAATTGCTTTTTAAAAATGTGTGATTACTTACATAAAACCTTATATGTAAAACGATACTACATTTTACTAAAATATATTGTGATCTTATCAAAACATGTCTTTATTTGATAGAGAAACGATAGATATAAGTTACCAACCTTTTGATTTAACCTCAGAAGTACAAATTCTAGCGTAAAGCCTCGTTGACTTAAAAAAAACAACCTTAAACTCCAAATTTAAACTTTTTAACTGGTCAGAAAGCTGCTGATAATGTTCACCTACATTTAGTTGAAAACGATGGTAAAAAGTTTCAAACAATTTCTTCAATAATCCGGTATATTTTCCTCCTAAATCATAATGAGTAAATATATAAGTGGGTATACAACCCGATGGTTGGTCTTAATGTGCTATATCCAACCCATAGGCTGGTTAGTGAAGCCCGCTCGCTCCATATGGGAGGAAACACACTGATTAGGGACGTCGTGAAGTTTAACTTGGCTTTCCGCACATAATCTTACGAGCGAGTGAGAGAAAGATTCCTACAAATTTTGCCGGAAAGTTAACTCACATACCTTCCAGGAATCGTTTACATGAAACAATTGATACGGGACCGACGGCTTTACTTTTCCTCCCAAGAAAGTTGTGTTACGTATTTTCATCTTTCGGTAGAAATCCATCGAACTTTGTTGGGTTTGAACCCGTGAAATTCTGGTCTTGAGACGATAATTTTACCTCAGTATCATCGAGTTTGTCAGTAAAAAGTATCTGCAGATAAATATACCAACCATGAAATATTATCCACTGTGTTGTCATTAAAGTAAAACTTATTTCTGCAGCCGATATTGATAAAATTGTGCAAGTGTTATCTTATTGGTATTGATATATTTATTTAAAAAAAAAGAGAGCTGAAGACCACATTGCCTGACGTATGAATACGTGAAGGTAATTGAAGTAAGTTAAAGCTTTCTAGAATCAGCTTTGGTGGTGGTCGAAGTGTTTATAGCGTTACTCTCTCAATAGATTGGACTGCCGATGTAAGGGAGATAGTGGTTTGATCCCGGTCGGATGTACTGATGGTGATGTTTACCAAAGCGTTTACCACTCTCTAGGGGTGTGCGAGATTGAATTTTTTCGTTCAAGATGAGAACAAGAACGAAATTCATAAATCGAGACGAGATAGGGAAAGATAATTTTAGAATCTCTTACTTCGGGACGAGAACGAGAATTAAAAATGTATAATTAATTATTTATAATACTATATTAAAACACTGTGTAATTATTAATTTGTTAAATGAATACCTAAGTGATATATAAAATAAATCAACTAATCAAAATAACTTAAATAAATACCTATCACATATCAAATATTAATAGAAGACATCAAAATATGTTGAGTTACCCAATGTTTTCCATATTCAGGAATGAAAAAACAATCCCCGAAATTTTCGAGATTCTAGCATCTCTGTCCCGACAGTCGGGTCAAGAACGGGAAATATTTTTTCCCGCGGGAATTCTGAAATTTTTCCTCCACGTGAATACTATTTTACTTACTCTAAATTCAACCTACATCATCCATAACACATTAGCGTAATGCGTTCATAATATGCTTATAACCAGAACAGGTGTTGAGACGCGATGACCAGAACAATTTATTTTTCTAGCTTTCAGATAAGGTCCGTCCTGTTAAAATTGAACTGTACAATATTTCTAGCTTACTCTAACTTGATTACCAATGAACATGCACCAAAATATGCCTAAGAAACTAGCCCCTCGTGTGGTTCAACACTTGGTGAAAATATTTCCTCTGTTTATATATTTATCCCCGTTTAAATCTGTTCTCAGGCGTTTTAGCTTATTTACCCTCTTCCCTTCCTGCTACCCTTCCGCCCCCCTCTCGCTAACAAAAAGGAAACTAATAATTATGTGATCCAACCCTATTAAATCTAATGATATATAAATTATGTAAGATCTTTTTAATACGTTTATTTGACTGTGCCCCGTTTTGGTTAAACAGTTTTTTTTAATCACAACTATAGGGGCTACACTATACTTAAACGTTTTGTAAGATAGAATTTGTATTAGATGGGCTAATTATATGTAAATACAAACATCACGTGGTCTGTAGTACATATTTACTATTAATTTATCAAAATTATTGGGTAACACTTTCCCATGGTAGAATTTATCGATCCTAGTATTTGCCTTCAGCCTAAGTTAAAGAATTGCCAAGCAGGTGGAACAGTGGATGTTTTTTAATCCTGCTAAAAACAATTCAAAACTATTTTGCAAGTGGCTGTTTTCAAAGCGTTCTTTCCAGTATGTATTGCGTATCGATTACCTATTTTTAGATAAGTTTTTTTAATCGAATGGCATATATGACCAGGGAGGGACATGACATCTAGGCTCGGTCGCCTTATGTGTATACTACTAGCCTCTCTGGTGGCACAGAACGTTACCCAGGGTACACCACAGGAGGTTGTCTACACGTCGTACCCACAATGAGATGAGGTAATGATAGTTATTATGAAGTTGTGAAGCAGGTTTGAGTCTTAACCTAACTCAAGCTTAACTAACATAACACGGGTGACCGTTGGGATCATTTGCCTTAAGGAAAAAATACCCAAGCTACCAGCCAGGAACCAAACAAGGGATGACTAGATTCGTAATAAGGTGCACCGACAACTACACCACGGGGCCGGTTTTTACCTAAGTTAAAAGCTAGATAAAACGTAAAAAGTTAGAGAAGGACTTGGCACTGTTTTATTTTAGATAATTTTGAAGATAAACTGTGACGGATTACATTTCAACTGATCTATCCTTCCCTGAGGGTCATGTGGCTGCAGAGATCACCCTCAAGACTACAGTCATTGCGTCGTTACCAGTCAAAAGGTGCAAAAGTGTAATAGGCACTCTGTATACATGTAGAGCGTCTTTATCAGTCAGAATGTAAAAACGTGTGATATGGACTCTACATATAGGTACAGCTTCTTAAAACAGTCAAAGGGTACATTTAAAAAGGTGCATATGAGCGATCACTAAAGATCAACTAAGATCTATTCTATCTAGCTGACGATTTTCGCTCGTCCATCACAGACTCTGTCTTAAAATATTATTGAAGAATAACCCTAAGCACTTAACTCATGGATGGTTCAGTGGTAATAGCATTGGCATACTAATCTAACAGTTCCAGGTTCTATACCCTGGCCAGGTGTCATTTTTCAATTTAAAGAATAAAAAATAAATTATTTAGCTGCGTGATTTAATTAATAGTGTTTATGTATAGTAGGGGCCTATATATTTATTTAGGTATTTAACTTTCACTTTCTTAAACGATTGATGATATCACACACGACTTATAAACTCACTTAAACATAGAACATACACAACATCCAGCCCCCAACCGTAAATTCATCACTTTGAAAAAGGAAATCCACATTTTACCAATGATACCTTTATTTTGGGCTATGCCAGGTATTGGATGGACCTAGGAACCTTAGCTTAGTAGGAATACATGTTACTGATTGCTCTAAGGCACTGGGCAGTTTAATTAATTAATCAATCGAATCTCACCCACACATGGTCGATTCATCTACCCCTTAAGGCACGGTGTCACAACCAAAACCATAATCGCTAATCTTTTCTCCTTAACCCTATTAATTCTTCTACTTCTACCTCTTATAATATCACTCTCTTAGAAGCCCTCACAATGAAACGACAATTTTCTTTTCAGCCATCTCTTCGCATCACGATGCTCATTTGTTACGATGTTTTGATTGTTGTTCTCTTGGAGGGTTTTATGGGGCTATAATCTGGAAGGATCAGTTACATTGTTGACGGCTTCTGATAACATCACGGGGCTCTGAGGCTTGACAATGTCTACATAACCATACCCTCCTTGACTTCCTCCCCCCCTCCTAGATCCCCCTCCCCACCCTTACCACCCTCCTAACTATCAAGAACAATCCTGGCACCTAGGGCCGTGTGACGAACCGACAGGAGGATAGCCTATGGTTGGCAATTTTCTCTAAAATAGCGGCATATTTATCATTTGACATATCGTACGGTATGTAGCTGACGATTTCCTCACTTCTATTTCAAACTCAACCTTAAAATGTGAGTGAAGAATGAGATTGAGCATGGAAAAAATTCTGGAGAGCTTAGTGGTAGAGCATAACCAAAGGTACCGGGTTCAATTCCCGTGCCCAGGTGTCATTTTTTAACTGATTTAAATTAAATATTCTATAGAGACATGTTGATCTCTCTCCCTTCCATTTTGGTGTAAACCATATTTTAAAATATCAAACCACTTATTAAATTGTTTTAATTGAAAACGCGCCATTGTGTGATTTTTTTTCCTGTCCGTCTTTCATCAACTGGTAAATTGACGATTTTAAGTCTGGTCTTTGTTTACGTCCGAGAATGAATTAGGTTACAACCAGCTTCGTTGGCTACATAGTCTAAGGCATGACTAGGGATGTGAGAAATGTATTGATACTTTACTAATATAGATTTTTTCCTTTCGATACTAGTATTTTTTTACTCGATACTTTCCCGATACTTTTACTGATATTAGAACTAGTACTCCGGTATCGGATCGGTATCGAAAGAAACAATTTTTTTTGTTATCTTCACTCATGTTGGGATTAAATTTTTACTAGAGTGGACTGTGGAGGAAGAACAAATGACACTATTTAAATTCTCCCTCGTTTTTTGCATAGCAAGCAAGAAGCAACTCTAGCATTAAATCGCTTTTAGCTTATTATAATTCAAAGTGGTTCCTTCATCTTTGTTTATCAATACAACCTGATACCTGACCGGATGACGGGGCGAGTGGTGACCAATCTACTACCCCTAAATCAATGATCATGGTCATCACAAACTAAACAAAATAAACTTATGTGGATCTCAATGAACTCAAGTCAAATAAAGAGTGCCCCAAGCAGACGAAGCGGAAAAGTTTATGTACGTTGAGTAAGCAGATGAAGCAGGGCAAGACGCCCACTCTTCTATTTGTCAATAATTAATAATCTATCTTGATAGAGTATATAAACAATGAATGTGGTTAAAAAAAATGGCACCTCCTGGAAGTGAATTATGGAAGTTCTTTTAAAAGTTGGGTAGCGAAAAAGCATCTTGTAAAATTTGTTTTAGATTATTAAAAAAAACCCATGATAATTTTCAGTTTTTAAATAAATATGAAAATATAACTATGATGCAAAAGCTGTAATTATTATTAAATGATAAGAAAAATTATTTTCCAGATTCAAATTTCGATACTGATACTTACTGTTATCGATACTTTTCTTTCGATACTACTCTACTAGTAAGGTATCGATATTTTTCTTCCGATACCTTGAATGAGTACAGTATCGATACTTTTCTTTCGATTCTAGTACGGTATCGATATTTTTCTTCCGATACTTTTAATGAGTACAGTATTGATACTTTTCTTTCGATATCATACCCTTAGGCATCACTTTAACGATAGATTGGACTTCCGATGACAGGGAGATTGGTGCTTGATTCTCAGTTGGATTCAATGAGGGTTGATTTTTCCTAAACTGTTTTCCAGTCTTCCTCCGTTCAAATGCGAGTACACTTAATCTAAATTCAACTTTACTCATCCCTAACACATTAGCGTAATTATTACATATGCGTATGACCTGGACAGGTAGTAAGGCGTGGTGGTAAAAAATTAAAATAAATAAGTGATGTCTCTAATATCCCATGGCGCGTCAAGGCTTACAAACAAATATCTTCCATGGTAACCTAAAGCGCGCAGACTGCCATTGTTTGAGACTCCTTTCAGGACCAGTGTGGTATGATAACAGCATCTCAGTAGACCCTCATCTATCAAGCGAAACCCTCTTCTCACCCCCACCAAAGGGAACTCAAGGAGGACTAACTGTATCATACGGCAGGGCTACTAACACTACCACAGACAAATTCTCGAGGCGAGTCTTGACTCCAAGATTAAATAACTTAACTCCAATAGAACCATTATTTTATAATAACCGACCAAGTGGAGCGAGGTCTTGTTTTTAACTCGGTAATTTGGCATTTGGTCTGTCTGTTTGTTCCACAATTAACGCCAAAAGCGTGCAAGGCCGTATCCAGGCAATTATTCGGGGGTGGGTTAATGGGCATATACCCCAATTGCCGGAAGATAGAAAAAATTCTAAATGATAAACAGTTCTAGACGCTATCCAAAGTGTTTTTAGGGCACCCCTAACTGCCAGAGGCTAAAACAAATTCTAGATATTAAACACCTCTAGAAGCTCTTTGAAGTGTTTTTTTAAATGGTAGAATAACTCCCTGACTACCGTAGGCTAAGAAAATTTATAAATATTAAACACCTCTAGAAACACTCTGAAGTGCTTTTTATGGTAACACAGCCCCCTAATTTATACTTATATCTTAATTTTTTATATTGTTTGAACCATAAATAAAAACATATAATTTTTTGTTCATAGAATTTTGGGGGGGTTTGAACCCCCCCAAAACTCACCCTGGTTACGACCTTGAATGCGTGGACCAATTTTAACAAATTTTTTATTGAGATTCTTTGAACCAAAGCCAAACAAAATATGCACATGGTTTTTCGATCTGGTTATCCATTTCAAGATGGAAGGTGCACAAATTGTTTCGTTTAGTGGCTCATCTCAAGTGATTAAAATTATAAGCAATCGATAGAGCACCTCAAGCATTTTTTTAAATATACGTTGTGAGACTGACTTCTTAAAACACGTGAACATTGGTTACTCTCTATGCATTTAATGTAGGCCTACTATTGAATAATATAGTATTAAATTGTTTTCAGTCCTATTTTATTACCAAGAAAAATTTATCAACTTCAAATCCAAGAAGAAGTGATAGATTTTTCAACTTGAAAGCCAAACATAAATTTATAGGATTGAACAAGGTCTACTGTTCACAGAACTACTTGTAAAACTGTAGTAACTAACTATAAGAACATGGAGGGAGTGAGATCTACTGTTCACAGAACTACTAGTAAGAATGTAGTAAATGTAATAAATAAGAACATGGAGGGAGCGAGTTCTAATATTATTATAATTTATTATCATTATTATTATTATTATTATTATTATTATTATTATTATTATTAGCACCACGTCTTACTACCCGTTCGGGTTATACGCACTATCTACTGTTCACGGAACTATTACTATTAATGATGATTATGATAATTATAGTAAAAAATAATAATAATACAATAGTTATTGAGGCAAAGTTAAGGCCGGTACTCTTTCTTACCCCTAGCCATACGTAATATATATTAGCTTCAAAACTCTCTATCTGCGACACAATTACTTAATTCAAGCCAAAATGATAACGGCTATGAATTTTATGTAAGAATGCATCGGCATATATCTTAAGACATAGTGTTGTAAATAAAAAATACCCGCAGTAAATTCGATAGTGTTTGATCCCTGGACACCCTACCAGTTGGTGACTAAGGAAGTCATTTATTCACGGGATATCCTCTTGTATTTTGTCAACTTCTAATCTAGGAATTTAATGTTACGTGTTACTGTACTAAGAATAGTAAGCTATGCTCAAAACTTTGTGTTGAAAACACTACCAATATAATTATATATTTAGCACAAATTTGACGTGGCTAAACAAATATATTACAATTTGTCCATCGCTAATTTATTCATTTAAGTGACGGGTTGAGAACTATCCTGTTTGGTAACACACAAATTATTCAAGTTTTATTAATAAAAGTTTATGATACATCAAGTGTATAATGTTCGGTTGTTGTGTCTACCCTCGAGTTAAACAAGGACAGGCCACCGATTGTCAATATACTAACTGTTTCTAGCACTGCGTCTTACTACACGTTCGGGCTACACGCTTATATACTAATTACGATTATAGCTTTCGGTATTATGGAGGTTATATTTAGAGTAAGTGTACCCGCATTTGTGCACAGACAGAGTAAAAACCCATCTAGGAAAATCACTCTCAGTAGTCTTACACTCAACCGAGATTCTAACCTCAACTTCCCCGTAATCGGCAGTTCTTTATACTGCTAGTGTAGCACGATAGACAACGCTGCCACCGAAATGGTTATTACTTACTCTATGGCATTAGGTACTCGAAAGTTCACTGCCACACTTACAAAAGTACGCCACCTATCTTTATTTTGAGCTAGTTCTGTCCAGTCCACCTCATTACATCCTATCTCTTTCAGGTATATTCTAATGTTATTGTGCGTATAACCCGAACGGGTAGTAAGACGCGGTGCTAATAATAATCTAATGTTATCCTCCCACCTACCTCTAGGTATTCCCATTGGTCTCTTCCCATTGGGTTTTTTAGTTAGTACCATGAACAAGGTTCTATAATCTTCCATATTATTTATTAGCACTATTAAAGTTGTATAAATAAGTGTACTTTCATTTAATTAGTTTCTTTTATCATCAAAATTGACAAAAACTGACATAATTAGGGTCAACGATTAGAAGAGCATTTTACAAATTAATCTGAACATATTTTTAGGTCGCATAGTATCCTCTTAACATCAGGGAAAACCTTTCTGATGTATTCTAGTTTCTCATAAACAATCTTTATAGACCAGACCTCCTACACAGTCCATTCTGTAAGTCTTATAAAATTGCTGCCACAACTTTATACCATCGGCCATTCCGAACTTATGTCCAAACCACGGAGACAAATACCCAAAGGAATCATAGATAAACCCATATATAACTCCACCCTTTGTGTGAACACCACATTTTTCATGTTTTGAATGTTTATTTCCCCCGGTAGTGTTTTTTTTAAAGGGGGATTGAGGAGTTTTCAAAATTGTGTATCTATTTCATATTATGTAAGGAGGAATGATAGTAGGATAAAAAAATAGCCTTTTCGAGGAAAAGATACTGAGAATGTTGTAAACTTTATGATGTATGGTTTTGCTATACATGTCTTTACGTGGACAGGGTGAGATGAGAACTTTGTGAGAAATGGACTCAATTTTCTTATGGATTAGTTTTGAGAAACTGGTAGGGTTGGCCAAAATATCGCTAGTTTCAATGGAGTGCTTGATTCCTGACTTAGGAGGTGTGAGATTCGAGTCCTGGATAGTTGAACTGACTGAACACTAAGGATTCTTTCATAGCGGCGTGTTTTTTTTTAATCGGAAGTAACAAAGTAGAAGAATTAAGAAAGAAAGAAAAACTGCAGAAAAAAATGAAAGTGTTTTACCAGGAACTGCTAGTCTCTGAGTTTGAAGCTTATCAGTTTTGATGACATGTCTTTTTTTTTAGAAGGCCTACGTTACAGACAATGCTCATGAGTACATACATTCTTTTTATGGTCCCTTGGTTGTGGAGAGTTTTTTGTATGAAATGTTTTTGTCATTTTTGGTCATTTTGGATTTTTAGGTCATATTTTCTTAGTTAGAGTCTTTTTTGGGGCATTTTTAGACATTTATGAATAAATATGGGGCATTTATACTGAATAAGTATATTTTAAAATTATAATATAGATATTTTTATTGATGCATAAAAACCCAAACAATTTTTTTTACACACACATATATGTTACCGAAACGAGATTATTTAGTATGTAATGCTAATGAACTTAGTTTCCTCTTTGCTTGTTTGGTTGTAAAATACACATTCCTGGTGAAAGAATGCAACTAAACTGGAGAGGGTTGCGTTCAGAAGGGGTAGTTAACACTTCTGAATCCGATTTTCTTAGGTCATTCTTTGATCAATTTTACGTCATCAAAATCCGGGCGTTGTTTAACAGTATACAGAGGTGTTTACAAGAGAACACCGCCTGTAGCTATATATTAATAGATATTAATGTAAAGGTAATAATAGCTGTCATATCTTATAATTTATATCGACTTTTGTGTTCATCTAGTGGCATAGCACGGTGTGTCGCAAGGGTAAGTTTTTCTAAACCGTAACAATTTTTTTTTTGCACCGCGTGTTTTTGCTCGTTCAGGATCTACGTATATTATGAAATAATTACAATAATTTGTTAAGAATGAGGAGAGTTGAATTTATAGGAATTGTACTAGCATTTTCGTGGAGAGAGAGTGGAAAAACACTTAGGAAAAAACCCAGCATCAGTACACCCTACTGGGTTTTTGAACCCTGGTCTCTCTATTATTCGCAGTCCAGTTTGTTGCGAGAGTGACGCTGTAGACCATTTGACCAATGAATTACTGGATAAATATATTTTAATTTTAAATTAAACTCGTAATTACAGTAGGATTCGTCTAATTTGACATTGGTTAATTCTATAAATTGTATAATTTGAATCCACCATGATTCCCCATGAAATTTCTATTAAAGTCAATGGTATGAATAACTTTTTACTAAACCAACCAATATGCTGAGAATGTCAATTAAAGTTGGAGCTATCCTATTGACACAAATGAGAAAACGGGAAATTATGCACCGGTGGCGAGTGGGTTGCCTAATATAAGAGATGTGTTGGCTCGGCTTTCTCAAGTCCAATTTAAGTCTGCAATTTTCGTATAATTTTTCCAAGGTTTTATATTTTGTAACTTTTCTTGTTTTTTATGTATGTATTTATTGTGTCTATATGTTATATACATTATATGTAAAATGTGTGTGATTATACATAGCATAGTATGAGGTTATTAATTTACTGTGTATGAGCTGCATAGATACTTATGAAAATTGTTGGTTCAAAATTTGAATATCTTGATTTTTTTTATATATGCCTTGGACTTTGAATTTAAAAAGTTCTACTGTATTTTTAAAAGGTCAAGTGGACTGTGTTTTGAAAAAGGTTGTAGAAAAGTTGTACATATTGTAATCTTGGCTAGATGACCTTGACCCGGGAGTAAAGCCGATCCCACACTATTCGTGAATGTGGACTTAAGTTCAGGTTTCGGATAACAATATGAGAAGTGTGGGAGGTTACACGAATGGCTAATGTTCGGTAAAATATTCGGGATTCGAGAGGTTTCTCTTTGGATGCGGTTTATGGCCACTAATCAAAGGAAACTAATGTTCGCCACTGTTTGTGGTTGACATTCGCGAGAAGTGTGTGAGGTTCACAGAAGGCGAATACTCATATAGTTTTCATGACATTAATATAGACGAACATTATGGCATATATTTGGCCGAAACAATCGTCCACATTGACGAATAGTGTGGGACCTGCTTAAGAAGGAGTAGTACTAGGAAAACATAGAACAGAAATTGTAGGGTTAAATAGCATTTATGCTACTTATGTTCGTGCAGAATAATTTTAATTATTTTTTCACAATTTCTATAACAAGCCTAACGAAAAGGTGTGATACACTTTAATTGACAAGACTACCATAGATAAATATTATTGCTTTTGTTTGGAGATCTATAAGTTATACTAGTTGCCAATTTAGATGTTAAATTTAATAAATAAATTTAATTCCCATATCAACTTACCCATCAACTCACCTCTGTCATCTCACCCCTTTCAACTTGCTCATATCACCCGCCTCGGTGGCGTAGTTAGCTAACGCTCTATTTTTGTGTTGGGCTAGACTTCCGAGGACGGGGAGATTGAGGTTTGAATCTCGCTCGGGTGAACGGGGGGTGGTTTTCCTTTAATGGTTTTCCACTCTCCCCAGTAGCGTAGCTTGGTGCGTTACAATAGTTTCCCTTTCTGCGCTTTCTTGGTCTGTGGGAATCCTTCCTTCTAGGATTTAACAACACACAGGCCTATCCCCAAGCAAAATAATTGAACGTACAACAATGTGATATAAATTTTGAGGCTTTGAAAGGATTTTTAACTGAAAATAGGGATGAACTAGTTAACAATTTAATAGCTTATGCCAAATAACCTTGTGATAATCTTGAGATAATCACGGAGCGTCAACGTCAATGTAGGAAAGAAAACTGATGGCTGGTGAAGAATCACGAGGTGCTAAACTGGTATACATAAATGAGTTGAGGAGGGAAATGATTTCTTCGCTGGACAAAGTGATCCAAGAAATTACTCTAAGATTTCAACAGCTTCATCTTCTTACTTCTTTCTCACTCTGTCGAATCTTTTGAATGACAAATACGAGTGTCAACTAAATAATAACTATAGGTACGATAACATTTATAAGGAAGAGTTCCTCGTTGAGAGAAAAATAATTTTTAGAGTTGTATTATTGTTGCTGCTAAGCAAGACGAAACAGAGATGTGGAAGGAAGATCCCCTTGAACTTTTGAAGTTTATTAAAAAAAAAACCATCAGCCTTATGAACTCAATTCCAAATATTGTAATACTTCTACGAGCTTTCCTAACAATTTCTGTTAATGTTGCTGCTTGTGAACGGAGTTTTTCTGGATTAAAAGTGATCACGAATTACTTTAGGCGATTGGCCCTTTTCATTTGGCGTGGAAATGCAGAGTCATGGGAATAAACGGCTATCGTCAAGAATTTTTATTGTTTTGCAATTTTCTTTTCAGAAACGGTATGTTCAATAATAGAAGAATGTTGATTAAGTTAAACTTTGTATATACACACCTCCTCTATAATTTTAACAGTGATCAAATATCGATAAAATTTACATTTTTCTATAGAAAACTGCCGGCTTCATAACAAAAAATAAGAAAATGTAACAATTAATAAACATCGATACATTATCTTAGAAGGGGTGTTGGAAATATTAACATAAAAACTGCTCTAATTCTCGAGAAAACTGATATTTCTAAACGTATGATTTTTCCGTAAGACCTGTCTAGTAGCTAGCGCGCTATCCACTGTTTCCGTGATCCATCTGTTCTTGTTGGCGTGGAAGGATACTTTGGCCGGTTGTAAAGCCACGCCACGTCTTTCACCCTCCCACCCACCATCCCCCAAAATAGGTTTTAGACTCGACAGGGCCAAGGACCTTAAAATACACAATGAGTACCTTACCTTTGAGAAATCTTACAGTACTTTCTATAGAACAGCAACTAATAGGCGAAATAGACTTCAATAATATCGACATTTTTTCTAACAGAAAAAAGCAAAAAAGTAGCATTGTAAAATGCTGTAATTCAATTGTTCACTTCAGAAAAAAACAAGGTGTCTTATTCCCCCCTCCATTGGTCGTTTGGACTTTAGTGTAAGTATGTTGTGTATTGAGAGGGGCGGCAAACTCAGGAACCACCCCAGGAGGCACTGACTCTCCCTTCACGCAAATGCGGGTTCACTTCCTCTAAATTCAACCTTCCCGATTCCTAAGCCATTAGCGTAATTAGTACTTAAGCGCATAACCCGAACGGGTAATAAGACACGGTGTTAAATAAATAAAATAATAACTTAGCCATTAACTCACCTCTGTAATTTTACCACTGTCAACTTGCCCTCCCCCCCCCCCTTTCCAGTAGCTTAAAATAACCTAATAGAGTCAAGTCAATAAGTTATAAATTTACCAGATAAAGTCCGCAAATTTAGTAAGTTTTATCTCTGAGTATTCATAAAAAATATTGCAAATTTTTATAAGCAACCTCACCTCTGTTAAAACCTTATTTCACACAGATGAATTGGCGTAGTTTTGCCATTAGAAACCGAGTGTTGTTTCTTCAAATCAACTAGTTTGATAGCCACGTTGTTTGCCGGTAGACACAGGTTTCATTTAACCAGTAGCCGTTATATGCTGCCATTTTGATGACAATCTTAAGAAATTATTATTATTTAGCACCGCGTCTTACTACACGTTCGGTTTATACGCTTAAGTACTAATTACGCTAATGGATTAGGAATTGGGAAGGTTGAATTCTAGAGGAAGTGAACCCGCATTTGCGTGGAGGGAGAGTGGAAAACCATTTAGTAAAAACCACCCCTGTTTCACCCGACCGAGATTTGAACCTCGATCTCCCCGTCCTCAGCAGTCGGGCTCAACACGACTAGCGCGTTAGCCAACTACGCCACCAAGGCGGGTAAGAAATTATCGATAAGTCGTCTAGATTCAAACACCGTCTTTACCCAAGCTCCCCTACAAAAATCATGTTATCACTTTGTAGGATGTAAGATTTTTTTTTTAAATAAAGAATTTAACAGTTACTTCAAAACTTTATATTTCGATTGAATGTCAACAAAGATTCAAGGCAGGGGGATGGAGGAGGTGGGAAGGATTGTGTCGTTTATTTCCCTGAAGGTTCCTTGTTCGTAGTGTCCAAGCTCTCACACACCAGTTTATTGAATTGGGCCGCGAAAAACGAGCAACTTGGGAACAAACGCATCTCGTACGACTCCTAAAGTTAACCGCGCCGCCGGCCGGACCGAAGGAAGCCAATCGTTTCTCCCCCACCTCCCCCCTCAACACCCCTTCTCCGCGACCCCCTTTTCCCCTTTCATTGAAAGGAAAACATTTTCCTTCCTCTCGAGATATAAAACAGGACTGCCGTGAAGTTGGCTAGGTTTACTTTGCCCTCCTTCTGTAGAATTAAATATAGAATATATAGATGTGTACATCACGTACTTAGTAGAGTCCATTCACCGTAGGAGTGGTGTTAACCGACAGCTAGCAGAAGATGTAAAAATTGTTAAAAGAAAAACTTAATTGTAACAAAATTATTTGCTGTGAAAATTTTGTCTTACGGATCATATGGTTTAGTGAATGGACACATGAGAGTAGATCTGGTAGCATTTGATAACTTTCATCTACACTCTTACCGT
>CABFWO010000793.1:20810-41459 GCA_902155825.1 Timema genevievae | reverse complement strand
ACACTCTTACCGTAGATGTGGGATACATATTCGTGTTATCTGCACTTTTTTTCAGCACCACGTCTTACTACCCGTTCTGTTTCATAAGCTTCTGTATTAATTAGGGATGAGAAAGTTTGCATTTTAAAGGAAGTGTATCGGCAATTTCTTGAAGGGATAGTAGAAAAACCATTTATGAAAAAAAATCACACTCAGTACATCCAACCGGGATTTTAACCTTGATCTCCCTATCATTGGAAGCCCCAGTCTATTGTGAGTGACGCCTTAGACCATTCGACGATTAAAGCGGGTCTGTCTGCATTTTTTTTAGCACCGCGTCTTATTACCCGTTCGGGCTATACGCCTATATTCTAGTTACACTAATAGGTTATGGATTATGAAGGCTTAATTGAGGGGAAATACACCTACATTAGCGTGGAGAGAGAGTAGAAAACCATTCAGGGAAAAACCACCCTCAGTTCACCCAACCGGGATCAAACCCCGATTTCCCCGTCTTTGGCAGTCTAGTCTAACACGACTGTACCCGCACTTAATTTAGCGCTGATGATATACGGGGTGATGAAGGTATAATTATTTAAAGAAGTGTGTTTTCAATCAGTTTGTATTTTCAAGAAATAAACAAGTTACAATAAAAAATGTACGGGCTGGACCAGTGCTGTGCAAACTGACTTACAGGAGGGCAAATAATAAAAAAAAAAAACACTGGTGGGCCAATGACTTTTATTCACTAGTTTTTCTTCAAAATTCATTAAAAATATATTATAGACGCACATGATTAAATGACATGAATTAGATCAAATACATTGAGAATATTAAACAATCATAAATACCTTAGTGACTTGGTGTGTTTTTAATTTCTTTC
Organism: Timema genevievae; assembly: GCA_902155825.1. Lineage (NCBI taxonomy): Eukaryota > Metazoa > Arthropoda > Insecta > Phasmatodea > Timematidae > Timema > Timema genevievae. The sequence continues at coordinate 40,597 of CABFWO010000793.1, read as the reverse complement.
AGAAGAATTATTTGATGAGTGTGAGATGAGTGAAACGGCGAGGAGGTGATTCTCAAGAGAGAACACAGATGTTCGTCAGTAGGTCAGCTTATAAGATTATTTTTCTATAATTTCATGGTTGAAAACAATTGTTCGAATTAATATTAGCATTGGCATTTAAAAAAAAATAAAAAAATAAAGTTTTGTTGTATTCGAAAAAGCCTGTTTCACAACGCAACACATTTAAATTATTTATCCCGTGGGCTAGATTGAACACAGTGGCGGGCTGCACTCGACCCGCGGGCCATAGTGTCCCAATCCCTGGGCTAGATGATATTATATTCACAAATATACCCTATAAGCTTGGATTTTTTTAAACTACAATTTGGTCAACAATCATGGGATAGTTGTCTACAGAGAATATTAAAATTATATTTAAATTATATTGCCAAGAAATTATTCATTTGAGAGTAGACTCTATAACATTGCTTTGAAACGTAGGCTATACTATTTTTGTTAGCAGTATACATTCTCTGAAAATAAAAAAAAGGGCTTAACTATTCCAATCTACAACCACGAAACCCCTAGAGTCCATTTCCGAACATTTCCGCCCTCCATCCCCGCCTTTCCCCCCCAAGAGCCTGATTCAAAGAGAATTGAACACGAGCTTTGCGATAGTGCTTTGTTTTAAAACCATTCACTTTATATATGTGCACCGTATAGACATAGAGATACACACACGTACAACGTAAGCCATGAAAAAACTGTTTGGTCGAATCCTGATGGCTTCTGGAGACAATATCACTCAATTACTTCCACGACTTTCTTTTCTTAGAAAAAAAAAGGCGTGAAAAAAATATATAAAATGGTGAGGAAAATAGATTTTCTTTTCGAGATTGAATGGAGGAAACCATTTCCTGAAATGGTCCTGTTCTGAGTTCTCCAAAGTTGATACAAGTGATAGTTTTTTTTTTGGTCCCGACCCCTTCAATCGTCAACTTCTCTTCCCTTCGCGCTCGTTGTTTTACTCTTATGATGTATCAATAACCTAGCGAGAGTTATGCGAAGCTTGGTTACCCTCACTCCCCCCACCTCGTGTTGTAAACGTGTACTATGAAGTAGCCTAACATAGAGTTGTAAGGAGTTACGTGATACAGCCATTTCAAAACCACAGGGGAGGATTTTATTGGCGGATAAACCATATTGTGAGGTTGAGAAGATATCATGATGGCTTTTCAAAACTATGATAGACTAGACCGCATTTATTTTAAATCTTTGGGGAGAAGTTTATGTTGTCCAACACAGAAAGCTTTTATATTTTATTTTATGGAGTCTATTATTTTTAAGTGACTACTTCAATCTCAAGTTTGATATTCTGCGCACATTTGGAGCTACTCAGAAAGTCAGATGCTTGGCTTTGAACCAAGAGTCTGGGACTCGTATTGTTGAGCACGTGGACTAAATGACTAGTCTCATCCAGTTTGGATTACCGGTGAAGGTTCAGTTGGGGTTTGAATCCCAACAGGATATAGCTTACAATTTTAGATGACACAGCTTCTTCCAGGTAAAGAAGAAACATTTAATGAACATTGAAATGTAGAATGAAATTATTGGTCACTCAAGGAGAGGTTCTGTTTTAATTTGAGCATTATTTAGCATTTTATCTGCCTGTCTGTATCTTTGCTACGCGATAACTTTCAAATGCGTTGAACAATTTTAACTAAATTTGGCAGAGATATTCTTTGAACCTGAGCCAAAATATTTATGTATATATATTATAAATATGCTTATCCGTATCAATATCGTGGCTAATTAGGAGGTTTTATTGTTTAATAGCTCATCTCAATTACTTAGGGCATTATATATATATATATATAAATATATATTTATATATATATTTATTTAAATATATATATAAATATATGTATAATACAGGTCAATAAATAAATATATATATATTTATTTATTGACCTGTATTGCGAGACTGCCATTTTAAACCATGGTTATTCTCTATGAATATAATGTACATCCAAAGAGTTTAATTGGATCTAGTCTCCGAATTTCTAATTGGTTAAAATTACACTAATAATATATAGTAAATTTTTTGTGAATTTTGGCTCTTCCTATGAAAATTGGACTGCACTTTTGGAATTATTAGGCAATTATTATTATTATTATTATTATTATTATTATTATCATCATCATCATTATTATTTAGCACTACGTCTTACTGCCCGTTCGTGTTATACGCTTAAATATTAATCATGCTAATGTGCTAGGAATAGGGAAGGTTAAATTTAGAGGAAGTGAACCCACATTTGTGCGAAGGGAGAATGGAAAACCATTTAGGAAAAACCTCCCCCAGTTCACCCGACCGAGATTATAGCCTCGATATTCCCGTACTTGGCAGTCAAGCTCAACACGATACCAGCGCGTAAGCTAACTACGCCATCGAGGCGGGTTAAGGTGATGCGGTCGCATAGCTACTAATACACAGTAAAAATGACTGATTAGCGACCGAAATTCTAGATGAAACAATAATTATATTTTTATTATGACTGAATGGACACTTTTATAAATAGCTAGTGAATTATATAATTAATTTTTTTATGTATATAGTTTTAAAATTAATTCAGAAATTACATTTTTGAAAAGAACTAGCTTTAAAAATAAAACAACATAGAATCTTAAGTTTTGTGTGTAATTTGCAAATATAATATTTTTAATCACGTAAACCTACTCTCTGGACCATAAGTTGGTCATTAGTTTAATAAATTAGGGTCTAGTACAAGTTAGGGCCAACAACCCCCACCACACCTACTCAAGCCAAGAGAGGGGGGAAGCTTCTCTGTAGAACCCAAGTCCCAAGATTCAGTCGGCAGTAATCATATTATTCACTTGACAGGACAACACCAATAGCCTTGAAACTTGTCCAGAGGACCAGTTAGAATATTTCAGATGTATTTTTTTTTATGAACACTAAAAAAAATCTTTGCAAGCTAGAAAGCGAACCCTTATCAATATTATTTCTTAAAATATGTCATTAAAATTATTTTTTTTCAATGGGGATTTTTAAAGTGCAATTTATGAAAACAAGGATTATATCAACACACGATTTACAAATTGGCTTTTAACTATGACATACATAACAGTTTACTAAAGTTAAATTACCGACTCTGCCTGGAATCGAAACCGGTACCCTTAGCATAGTAAGCACACGTCCTATCGATCAAGCTTGAGTGTCGGTTAAAATATAAAGATAAATGTATTACATAAAATAAGATGAACCACTTTAAATAAATGTTAAAAAATAATATAACGATAAAAGCATATCTGTGGTAAAATATTATTCAATACCAAAATGGATTAAATTTTAATATTTTTCTTAAAAACGCAGTTATTTTAATGCTTCTATAATAATTAACTTTTTGGGGTCAGCGTAGCCTTTAGAATTGTTCGGAAACTGGACTGGGCTCTCCAAAAGCGCGTGAAACTTGGATTTTTAGAGGGCGTAAAATATTTTGAAGAACCCAAAAAAATGTTACCTATTTACTGTAAAATAACTATACCAGTGCTGGTAAAATTCAATAATATTCATTAATAATAAAATATTAGTAGCTACTGCAAGGACTTCCAAAATTATATTATTATTGTTTTCCTCATGTATCTCAAAGCATTGTTTAATATTGTGTAATCCATAGGTTATTTTTAATAAACATAGTATAAAGAAAAATTCATGGGCTAGGTGAATTTTATTTCACAAAAGTGAAAAAATATCTTGCATTTAAGGAACAAATTGTACAAGATATACTATATCCTTGGCAAGGATTCTCGGACTATTTGGATACAGCCTGTCTCAACAACATCCGTCCTGAGAAAACTGGGTTCGTCTCGGAAAAAAGGAAGCCAATTACCTCAACCTGACTTGTATCAGCGCTGAATACAAGTCCCTTCAAAGCAACACATTCAAAAATAAATTTTCATTTTTACGCCAAGGCCAAACTTTAAAAATTTAAATTTTTTAAATTATGAAATGAATTCAACTTTACATATTCAAATACTGAGATCGTAACACGACTCCCTCCCCCTCCCTGGAATAAGTTTTGATGACAACGTTCTCTCTCTCTCTTACCCTTTTCCATTTCTAATTTCTCTAATTAACTTACTGTGAATAGTAATAATAAATCAACACTACAAGCATTATTATGTTATGAATGGGATTTATTGTAGAGTACTTTCCTTAATATAATTATTATCTTCACATCACCCAACCAAAGTTCTGTTTAATTGTCGTATGGGAAAACGTATGGTAGTCGAAAGGTTATAAAAAGATGATTATTTTTGAAAAATTGAAATAGAGTCAAAATTAACTATATGTTATTTAAATTGCATATTGCCAAAGCTAATATATCCTAAGCACACTAGATAAATGAAAATAAAAAAAATCCAGGATATATTTTGAATGCACAAAAGACTAAAACAAAGTAGCCAAAGATTTTGGAAACAAAGTAATTGTATAGATTTTTATTCTTTATTTTAAAAACTGTTACTAAAATACTATTATTGATTAAAAATGTATAATATTGTAATATATTGAAAAAATGTGTTTAATTGTAATGACTACTATATATTTCTATATAGGCCTATGCACCTGCAATAAAAGTAACTGAGGATATTAACTATTGTAATGACTACATCTAGGTTTTCTATGTAGTATCATATAACAAAATATGTATGTAAATGGGTAACAATATTCAAGGAAATATGTAGTTAAATACGTAGTTTCATAAAAAAATATCTAACATGATGTAAAACAAATATTTTACCAAGCACGCAACATTTACCTTGTTTACACTTTGAATGGCACATACATTGATAGATTACTTGTACTTTGGTGTGCTTATTTGATTTTCATTTTATATATTATATTAACCCTAATATGGTGATTTGTTGATATTTCTATTTTCTGAGCATCTAAATGGCGAGGAATAGAATATGTATTTACATAAAAGTCACAGCTCTAGTAATGACTTCCAGAGCCAGGATGGGGAAAGTAATAGATAAGACCCAAAAGGAAAATTGGTGTTCTATTCTGTCGAACCTTAAACGGAACTAGCTTGTCAATATTGTAAGCCTTCGATTTATTTCACATTGTACTTTTAATAAAGGGAAATATCTTTTTTAACTGTGAAAAATATCGACCTTGAAATAATGATGAATCTTAACCATTTATTTACCCCATAACCCAAAAAATATTTTATTCTGTCTTTCCTCGAGGTGTTGTTTTTATTTTATTGAAGCTCTCACTCAAATAAATTATAGTTTAAGATTGAAAAATTTTAAAGAAAATTATATAGTGATTTTATTTAAAATGGATATATAGTAAGTCTTTACATAATATTTTGATAAAAACCATTTAATTTAGATAACTGATTACTTATTTCTAAAAACTTAGTCTCAAACTATAATAGACTATTTGAGAAAGCAAACACGATTGTGTCGTACCATTAATTTCCCTGTGGTCCCATGTGCAGACCACCCGGCACACCACCACGGACCACTGTATGATACCTTCTGGTTTATACTATGGGAAATTTTGCGTTTTAAATTACGTAGGAAAGGTAAACCAAACACATAACATCAAATAAACTTCTAAAATTATAAGTAAATTATTTTCATAGTCAATATTACATCATCATCTGATTTAAAAGTAAATGCTCTAATCTTGAGGCCTAATAATAATAGTAATAATAATAATAAGATTATTATGCTCCAACACTTTAATACTATAGCTCAGTGATAGGTTTTGAAACCTGTCAGGTTGTAAAAAATTTTACCGACCATCTTTTACGGCGTTTCAGCAGCAAGGTAATAAAAAACTATACCCACCACTCAGTCTTGATTCTTTTTTTTTTAAAGGAACTCATAAATTATCTCTAATTACAAAGTAATCATACATTGTTAAGATTTATCTAAATGTTGTATTTTTAATTAATAGCTAAGCACGTGGATATACTGTGTATTGTTAAAAAATGTAATGTTGTGATCATTTATATAAAGTATTGATTGATGTTTAAAAATACAATCATGAATGTGTACATGTCTTAATTTTATTTTCTAAAAAAATTGTAAATATTAGTGATTATTTTAGATATTTTTAATATCTAGTACAGTAAGCTCTCGATATAAGCGGTTAATTCTTTACGAAGGTTTCATTCAGCGTTTGTTGAGAAGCCGCGTGATTCGAATATGAACCTCTTCTTTCCCCTTCACGTGAATACCTGTTTTCTTATCACTTTTACGTTTTCACACATATTCAGGGCTCACACTTTGTGTATGACAACACGACCCAACTGCAATGAGGGTGGAAACTAACAAAGCGGCCATTACACTTTCAGCTCTGCGTCAACTTTCTGTTTAAAATGCTGCTAATAATCGTAATTCAAAGAACCACAACCGCGAATGTATGAATCCACTTTTGATCAAATCCGTGTAAGTCGAGTACTTACTGTATTAGGATTTATATTTATTAAATTTATAATATAACATATTATATTGTTATAATTTACTTTAATATAAGGGGAAGGTATGAAACGATTGAACTTCAAGTATCTTTTCTTTTCGTATATTGGAAAATGATGGTTGACTATTATGTAAAGCCAAAATCCCTGGGATTTATTATTTGCCCAGGTGTCATTTTTAAACTACTAACTGAACCATCATACTCTTTTAGAAACTGATCAACGAACCAATCAAGAACAACTATTAACATAAATACACATCATTTTAACCAATAGATAAACCAAAACATAGCCTTACATATGCAAAATTAATAGCCCCCCCTCCCCCCCTTATGAGTACAAAACTACTTTGTAATACAACAAGAAATACAGTAATTTGAGAGTTAACAAGATTCCAAGCTAGCGGGTAGAATTCATATTATCATTATTTCTTGAAAAAAAAATCCCTATTTATATTAAAATAAGGAAAACACAAAATCAAGCTTAATAAGATATTTAATGGCCAATGGCGTGGCGTGGAGTCCTATCAGGGTAGTCAGATTTTGTTAAAACTGTACCCGTGCTATATATTCCCACCCATTTACTACTAATTCAAACGATAATACAAAGCTTCTGCTCTACATATACTCTGATTTTTGTTGGAAGAATAGTTGAGAAAATTCAATCATACTTCTTTGTGGCCAACATTGATATTATTTTTCTATATTATTTAATTTATTTTATAGTTATTGGTAAGATATATTAAAATTGACAGCTGCAGATAGCATGAATTAATGTATGAATATTTTAAATGTGTTTTTAGTAACTTCCAGATACTGTTATTCCTACCTAAATCAGGGTTTACCTCACATGGGAATGTATTTCCGTTGATATATGACCAATAAGGATTCTACTGAGTGACAAGAACAAGTCAAAGGTAAAGTTTCAACAAACTCTGCCATCCCCAGCAACACATCGCGCTAATTAAATGTTAGAGATATGAATTATGATTAATATATAAAATACTATATAATTACTCTATGAATTGTGCCCGATATCGAGCTATATCGACCGAGTGGCCACCGCTGTTAGCGAAGTTGGGGCTAACATTTTTGGATGTATGGTGTAATTTGGTCAGCACAACGGACCCTATGGCCATTAATCTCAGTTCTCTAGACCAGAGCCGCTACTTCTTTATTCGAATATCTCCTAATTTGTCCTCGTGAGTTTGAGTTTGACCCCGTTCTTGACCCACTGCTTCGCAGAAAATCTGGAAGCGCTGGGGATCAAACCCGGTTCCTATGGATCTATAGCCAAGAACTCTGACCACTAGACTACAGAGGCGTTCTCAAAGGTTGATCTATTTCATCGTCCCTTTAAAAACTTTTTTTTCTGATAAGAGTTGTCACGTTTAAAATCTACCCCAAATTAATTTGTAATAAAATCAAATGTTAAAATAAGGCTCCTTTTCCGCAAGAAACTAGAGACCAACTTGCGACTCGCATTTCTAGAGAGAACGTCAAAATTGCTAGCGTGGATCTCAGATCCACTGAGCTAGAGAAATTACAGGTTTTTACAAAAGTTGAGCAAACATACATGTTTACTTGTAGAGAGAAACGGGGAAGGGGAAAAGGAGGTAGAGAGACGTACGAAATAGATAAAGAAAAATTGGAAGGAGGGGAGGGGATAAAAGAAAACGCTTAAAAAAAAGGTAAAAATGAAAATAATTAGTCATAAAATAGTGTATTAAAAAGCTAAGACCTGTGTACTCGCAGTTTAAAGTGAAAGATGGGAGCAAAGTTTTTTGTTTTCCTGTTGTTTTCACTTTGAACAAATTGTCTACATCTACATTCCAAGTGAGACAAGTCTTCAGACAGGAAGTCGTGTCGAGACAAAACGTTCGCGTTCAAAGTTTTGTACACACTCATTAGTCAAGTGTTAATGAGGTGTGTATGCACGCCGCGTTATAAGAAGTGCAAGGATAGACGTTCTACAGTACAATTTTAAAAGGAAGAACCTTATCTGGCCGCTAGAAAAGTCACTCAATATGCTTTCACATAATCCGCTTCGGTGTCCAGATGGTCACTCCCGCACTAGATTGACTGCCGATAGCTGGGAGATTGCGGTTCGAATCCCGGTCGGGTTTTCTGAGAGGGGTGGCGTAGTTGGCTAACGCGCTAGTCGTGTTGAGCTAGACCACCGAGGATGGGGAGATCGAGGTTCGAATCTCGGTCGGGTGAACTGGGGGTGGTTTTTCCTAAACGGTTTTCCACTCTCCCTCCACGCAAATGCGGGTTCACTTCCTCTAAATTCAACCCTCCCAATTCCTAATCCATTAGCGTAATTAGTGCTTAAGCGTATAACCCGAACGGGTAGTAAGACGCGGTGCTAAATATTATTATTATATTATTTTCTGAGAGGGGTTTCTCGTAAATGGTTTTTCACTCTTATATCAACACAAATGCTGGTGAACTTCTTCAAAAAATGTAAACTTCCTTATCCTTCCCCCACTAGAGTAATAATCACATATGCGTGTAAACCAAACAGGTAATAAAATGCATTGCAAAAACAAAAAAATGACTGTCCCCTTCACACTAAGTCGCGGTTGATGAAAAGACTCATTGACTTTCGGCTCCGACCAAATCTCTTCACTTTAAATACGTTTTATATTCTGTTTCTATTCAAAATATCCTTAAAAAACAACACGACGGGTTATAAATAAGATCGGGCCGGCTGTCTAAAAGAGTATTCACGAATTAATTTGAGAAGGTAATGACATTCCTCGGGGTTGTTCGGACGACATTCCTACAAAACAAGAGGATGTGAGAAGACACAACACATTCCTCAAAGCACATCTGAAACCACATACCAAAGGTGAAAATTCTGTTAAGGTCGATATTTATATAAGGTGAGCTTAGGAGGGACGACCTTAAAGAGAAGTCTCGACCAAATTTAATGAAATAAGTCTTCAAAATCACTTATATCGCTTTGTGTTGCTAATTTAAACACATTTTTACAAAATTATATTTCACTGTAAATTAATATTTAAATTTAATCAGCCTAATATATATATATGTATATATATGTATAAATAAATAAAAAGAGAATTAGTCTACTTTATAATACACAATAATATACTACAGGACTGATGAAATTTAAATATGTACCAATCCAATATAAAATTTCATTTTGAAAAAATGTATTCCAATGAATAAATAAACAACAATTAGTTTCTCTTTTTATTATAAATTTATTAAAAAAAACTCTATTTCTAGATAAAACTTCTGCGTACCAGTAAAGTATTAAAACAATTTTCTCGGACTCTAAACCAGAGGCTTTTCTTTCGATCCTCGAATAAGTTAACTAATAATGGTTTTCATCCACATTGTGTTTACCCATTCATTCTTTATCTTCATCTTCATTTCCTTAAAATTTATCCTCCTCATCACATTCGCAAAGGCTACATAAATAAATAAATTAATTAGTTAAAAGATGTAGGACATATTTTATTTTAGGGTGTCATCGTCTGTATTATTACAAATATGTGATTGCTAATTTCTATTTAATAAAATTTATATCTTAGTTCTAAAATATAATCTTAAACATCCTCCATTTGATTTTATAACTCCATTTTACTTGATAAATTATTTTATATGATGCGTTTTGTAATTTTAACTAGAAGTAAATAAATAATGTAGTTTTAAAAAGTTTTTGATGCAGCTTTTGAAAACTATATGTTTTACGTCATTGTTAAAATTCTTGTACGGTAACATAGTCTTAGCTTGATGGATTACACTATGGGCCAATCTATATAACCTGCGCCATAGTAGAACCGAGCAAGATTTGATTAATGAACGCTATAGATGTTATTACATTTACATTAAAAAGAATCAACATTTAAATCGCCGTTTGAATCAACTCAAGTTTAAATTAACCTATCACAAGATTAGTTTAAAATGTCAACCAATTAAAATACAGTTCTGTCTCTTTAGTAGAACCGGTTCGTCTGCAAATAAAAACGACCTATGGTTCAAAACTTATCCTTGTAATTCGGGTCAGTCAGAGAAAGACGAACCACAACATAAATTACAAGTGTAAATCTAGAAGAAAGATCGCAAAGCAGGAATAGACTAACTTATATCCCGAATACAAGGGACGGAGGTAAAAAAAGATTCCTACTTAACTAAAACTAAACTGAACTGTCATCTGATACCATGTTTTTTTTTACGGCTCACTTGAACTTTAGGCTAAGTACATTTCATTGCAAGAACCATCTTAATGCCAAAAATGCACTGAAGGCAAGGGGGAGAAGGATTGGAGGAGGGGGACAAGAGGTTTCTAAATAGTGGTTCAAGAATCGTAGCTTTGCACTCTGTGTACCTTATTTAAGGTGGGGTGGAAGGGGATGCGAAAAAAGGCCAGTGTTTTGGCAGGTTTTATAGCAAAACATATTTTTGACCAAAATAAATCAAATGTTTCTTCAGTAGAAACATAGAGTTTAATTTCTTCACGTAGTGTTATCAACAGTTGTTGAATGTCTGTTAAAGGATGTCTTGGAATTTAATGACAACTTTCTCTCTTCATTTAAAAAGATTTTCAGCTAATGCCGCTATGCTTATGACAAGTATTCAACAACGGTTGATGTCACCATATGAAGAGAAATAAAATCTACATTTTTACTGGAGCAATATTTCAATTATTTTGACAAACAAAGTTTGTTATAAAAACTGTAGAATCACTTCCCTTAACTTGCGTTCCCTTCACTCCCACCAAAAATAAAACGGATAAATGTGTACTAACCGGTTGAACTATTTTACTAGACTATTTGTTAGTACGTTTGACAATGTGTAGATAAATTTGGAAGCCATCCAGACAGAATGTACTGATGCTAGTTTTGTCCACGATATTAGGCCTATGTTTTAACATTCTTTCTCCGTGCAAATGGTGTCTACTAGTACTAAAAGTAATAAAATTTATGAAATTATATTTTTGGCATGAAAGTCTTAAAACAAGTCATGACATTTTAGTGAGTCAAGTTCATTGTACAGGTAAGAACAGTATTTTTTTAGTACTTAATTCCAAATTAACTTAAATTAATAATATATCCCCATTGATGACATAAAATTAGAAAATATTGGAAATTGGAATTCATAGAATTTTGAATGAAAATCTCACAGAGGATAATTAATAACTTTTTTAGCACTTTTAATTCATGGATATATAAATAGGTTATTAAAAAGTTATGAATTATGGTTTACATAACAATCTTTATATTTAGTTTCAATTCACCCTCTTTATAATATTTACCACCTTTACAAATAATTTATAGGCCATACTGGCACTAGAATGGTTTATAAATATAACTATAACGATTCATAACACGGCGAAAAACAGCCTAAGTCAACTTTAGAGCTTGTGCAACTCGCGTGTTTATAGTAAAGGTCCAGTGTGAGTTCAGGCGTTTTTAGACTTTTGTACTCGTACAAATCTACAGCTCAATACGTTCTTTTATAAAACTCAACCATTTTTTTAACAGTGTCTCAATAGCGCCCATACATTCAACTACTAACGTACATTATAATATATGTTGGGTACAGGGGAAAAGAGGGGAAAACCAATTTTAACTCAAACTTAGCTACTGCTGTCATCAGTTAGACATTCATAAGACCTTAATAATGCACTTTATATTATGGTTAAAAGAGGTCTCTGTCATATTTAAATTAATTAAAAAAGTATTTGATGGGATCCTCATGGGATTTGAGATACAAAAATTGTTGTCGTGGAAAATGTGTTTAATGTGACTTCCCCTTTTCTCCCTGTACACCCTGTTTCATTAATACAATTTTGTAATTTTTAATATAATAATCCTTGTAGTTTATGTTTTAAAAACATTTAAAAACATAAATCATAATTGTTTGGTAGAACTAAAGAAATTTCCGTTGGAATAAATGGTCGTTTTCTGAAATCACGGCTTCCTTTTGAAATATTTTTGAAATTTTTAAACATATCCTTGATTATTAGAATATATCTTGGTATAGCTCCGGGTGTCACTGTCAATATTAATATACATGAAATATGTTGTTACAAAATTCTTATAATTTAAAATAAATTATTATTATTATTATTATTATTTAGTACCGCACCTTACTACCCGTTCGGGTTAAATGCTTAAGTATACTAATTACATTAATGGTTTAGGAGTTGGGGAGGTTGAATATAGAGGAAGTGAGCCCTTATTTGCGTGGAAGGAGAGTGGAAAACTATTTAGGAAAAATCACCTCCAGTTCACCCGAGCGAGATTAAAACCTTGATCTCCCCTTCCTTGGCAGTCTAGATCAACACAAAACTAGCGCGTTAGCTAACTACGCCATCGAGGTGAGTTTTAAAATAAAAAATTGCATAATATATGTAAGATCTGTATGAAATCATGTCAAAGTTTTGATTCAAAAACCGACAGTAAGAAAAAGATTCTCAGGGGATATCTCTCAGAAGTGGCTCGTGGGTTGATACCAAGGCAAGAAAGTCCTGAACAGACTGTACTAGTAAAGTGTTTCATCCCATTTAGCATAAAACTTGACCCTTAAAATCCAACTATTTAAATTCTGAGTGTATTTAGTCGAATTTATATTTAATAGGGACAGTTTACTTTGTACTGCCCAGTCAAGTCTGATTTCTCTCGGCAACAACACACAAGATGTATCTAATAGCAATTAGGATAAAAATAATTGTTATTACTTACGTGAAATATGTGGTTTTTATCTAATTTTAGATTTGTCAAAACAGGAAGTAGCGTGATTTGTGTCCATATCTATGTCATTTCTCACAAAAATGGCATACTCCACAAGCCAAACTATAACTCTATTCCTGTGATCAATGGCGTGCTAAATCCACACTGGAAAAAAAAAATCGGTTTTAAGAATTTTCAGGGTAGCTACAACATTTACGTAATCGGCGTGCGAAGTTTCAAATTTGTACCTTATCGCGAATTTTGAGAAAAGTTCTGAGCTAATACCACATGGCTTTTATTATTAAGATAATATTTTTACAAGATTACTGAAGGTAGTTCTTGAATTATCACAACTGCAGAATTTTTGACACTTTATTTATCGTTTTGTGATATAACACAGTTGATAGATTTCCTGCCTTCGTCAGAAATTAAACCAGTACCCTTATATCTTTAGTAACATCTAAGTAATAAATATCAAGCTCATTATGAAGCTGACATTATTTACCTTTTAAGCCAACTTAAACAGCCAAGTTTGGTTTAATTCCTTGGATTCTACTTTTGAAATAAATAAATCCAGGAAAATGGTCCATGGCTTGGTTTCTAAACGAGTCCTTTTCTGTCGGTCATCTCTTTTCTAGTCTGACGACACACATATGTGGTCACATATGCTTTTCAAGATTGCCGAGTCTGATATCCTGGACAGAACGAGCAGTTTTAAAGCGAAGTTAGCATAAGTATCCGGGTAATAAAATTCTTAATAGCTGTAATAGAAGATGAGGACATAATTTGCGTTTGTATGTGTCACATACCTTCTCGGTAAATAATGACGTAATCTGGCCCACATACATCTAAGTTAACGGAACTGTTTTCTTATTTTAATGTCAAGGTTTCTTTTTTTTATATATAGCTTTGCAAAAGTTTTTTTTAAAATGTATTGCAGATGCTGGAATAATTTTTTAAATAACGTAATATTGTAACAAAAATGTAACATTTTTTTGCATTAAGAAATCAAATGTTAAAATAGGAAATAAAATAATTGGTACGTGTGTGTGTGTTTTTTTTTGTATACACATGATGCCCACATTCGTTTTTATTGTTTTTTTAGCACCGCATCTTACTACCCGCTCGGGTTATACGCTTATGTACTAATTACGATAATGGCCTTAGAGATAAGGAAGGTTATATTTATAGGAAGTTTACTCATATTTACGCGTAGGAGGGAGAGTGTAAAAGCATTTAGGAAAAACCAGCCTCAGTATACCCGGCCAAGATTCGAATCTTGATCTCCCCGTCATCGGCAGTCTATTTTACTGCGAGAGTAGCGCGTTAGACCACGGTGCCGCCGTTGGGTGTCACCTGTCATGATTAAGCATAGTAGAGCTTTATTTATAGAAGGTATAAGCAATGATTTATTTTTTAGGAGGATATGAGAATGAAGGGCTATCTTTTATGTAGATTAACAAACTTACTACCACTTCAGTGGCCGAACGGTCTAAGGCGTCATTCTCGTGATAGACTGGTCTCCTGTTGACTGGAAGATGGGGGTTTGAATCCCCATCAGGTTTACTGAGGGTGTTTTTCCCTAAACGGTATACTTCTTTCCTTCCACGCAAATGTTGATAGATTATATCTAAAATGCTTCCTAACTCATCCCAACCCTCTTAAAGTAATTATTATGATATAAGCTTATGACCTAAACAGTTAATAAGACGTGGCGATAAAAAAATAGATTTTAAAAACTCTTTTATAAATTGAATGGTTATAAAAATAGCTCATGTGAGTCGCTACACAAGATGACAGTTTTAACATGCTATTTTAGAATTTGTGACATCAATATTGTAAGCTGTTGGCATTTATGTCCTCCATTCTAATTTGTAACCACTTTATATAAATTGATTATGTGGTGGCTATAAAATTCATTTTGAAATCTATTTTTATAGTCCGAAGTTAATATCAACTGCCATTACTTTTTTTTTTTTTTAGGGGGACCTCTTTTCATGAATGACCCTGTGATGTCAAAAGGCGAGGCCCTAGGACTTAAAAACCAGATAGATTATGTTTTCAAAATGTTAATGGTTTTGTTCTTTTCGGGCCATTCTGTTTCTTGTGACTCATGCATATCCAAGATGGAAGTGGTTATGGTACAAAGATGTTTAAATTATATTTATCTGTGTTCAGAATCACGGTGCCTTCTTTACCTTACCCCGTCTCTTAAGGGCTGGGCAAACTTAGTCTCTTGCTAGAAGGACGAACACAGAATAAACTCGTGCTATTTTTTTGTTAATTTTGAGAATTTCCGCTTGTTTTTAAAAATTCAATGGGTACAGTATAGTTTTTGTCACCGCGTCTTAGTAACCGTTCAGATTATATCAGGGAGTAGAACAAAAATATTTATCATCTCTAGTTCTTGTTCCGGTTCTTCTAGCAAACATTTTAAGGTTCCAGTTCTGTTTACGATTAGAGAAAAATAAAATTTCTGTTCTTTTTGGCACGTAATCAGGTTCAGGTTCTTTTAATTTTAATTGATAGCTATAAGCTTACTACCTTTATAAAATTCTTCAATGTAAAAATAAATTAGAAATAATTTACAACAAATTGAAAGTTATATACAGTAGGTTATATATAAAAAAATTCCAAAGGGATTAATCTGACTTTGATTAAATAATCTTGAGAAAAGTAAAAATATAATATTTCAAAATAATATTCCGTTAAAGAAAGAAAGGCATAAAATGCAGTTTTATTAAATAATTAAATTAAGAACCATTAAGAAAATTAATTTACCTAAATATATATCGATTCTAATTCCAGTTATGGTTCTTAGGAGATTTATAATTAGAGTTCATGTTCTAGTGTCTTAAAAATAACGGTTAATTCGGTTATTTTTTCTGGTTCCAGTTTGACTCCCTCGGTTATAAGAATATGTAAGTCTACTATTTTTTTAGCACCACGTCTCACTACCCTTTCGGGTTATATGCTTGTAGATCTACCAATTACGCTAATATGTTAGGAATGAGTAAGGTGAAATTTTAAGGGAATGCACCCTCATTTTCGTGGAGAAAGAGTGGGATCTGAACCTCTAAAATCCCGACACATTAAAATAAGTATTCAACAAACTTGAAGATAAATGCAATACAATATTACTTTCTCTTATTTCTATAAAAATAACAGGGATGTGCTAATTTCGTCATTGTTTGTTGTATATAGGTAAGGAACAAGGCTCAAAAGTAATATCAAAAATGTATTAAGGATTATACATATTTAACATGCCTATATACGACTTATTTCCGTTCCACAAGACGCCATCTTGACTGATTTAGCAACTTAATTAAAAAATGTTTGATTTTAAAACAAAAACTAATATGAAATACATTAACTACTATACTAATCTTAAGATTATATTTCACAATTTGTATTAGCTTTCAATATTTATTTATTTAAGATATTTAACTTGTACTTTCTGAACCGATATCAGCACACAATAGTTTCTATGAGCGAGAGCGAAAAAGCTTACACATTTTTTCGGGAAATATATTTTTACATACATTCCAGGGTTCTTTTACATGTCACAATCGAAAAAAGGGACCGAAGGCTTTACTTATCCTCCATAGAAAGTTGTACTACCGCATAGCTTACAAGATAGGACCATAGTTTAATCCATCAATGTAAGATTGTTACCATTTAGAGAGTAGACCAAGCCTATCCAACTGACGGCTCACGACTCATTATAAAAAAAAATTCATCCAGGAATTCCTTGAACATGATATTGTGTAAAATTTATTGTATGTATTATTTGCTGTATTGTAATGTATGTCAATTATTATAAAAATTTTAATGTAATATATTATTTATTAGTCTATAGGCCTACCATGTAACATTCATCTGTTTAATATTTTATTTATTCAAAAATTGAAAATACCGTACATCGAAGAAAGAGAGTGCCGAAATCTGGCGAAAAATCAACGGATTTTATATTTTTTAGTATCAACTAAAACAACATTGTTGATACGGAATAGGCCTAGTTTCCACGTGTGTGGCCCACACACTAACTAGGAATATAAAATGAGGCCCTTAGCTAACTTCAAGTTGGACAGCCCTGGAGTAAACTGAGTGTACTAATGTTCACACTACAATACTTATGTCTACCTCTGTGGTCTAGTGGTCAGAGTTCCCGGGCTCAATCCCAAGTGCTTCCAGCTTTTTCTGTGAAAGAATTGAGTCTGGAACTGGTTCGACTCGTCCTCATGACAAGTGAGGCGCTAACTTGAATCAAAAAGTAGCGGATATGGTCTTGAAAACTGAGATTAACAGTTGAAAGGTTCGTTGTGCTGGTCTCACATACACACTCTATTCGTAGAAGATGACACTATCTTCGACAGCATACGGTGGCCTCTTGGTGGTTATAGCTAGATTTCGGGCTGACTCCGTGTAATGTTTTTATTGCAACGTTTGCATTAATTAGATTACATGTTGTAAGAGTAATATAATTTAGCAAATTAGGACGAGATTAAAAACTTTCTGAATTTTCTACAATAAATAATTTGTATATGACAAATTATAAGTGCCTAAGCACAGTATAAATTTTTTAGCATTTCACTTTTTTTTTAATATTCGAATTTCAAATATCTGATATCTTCGATTTTGTTTAGTTTCAAATCAAAAATAGTGGACTTTGCACTACCCTAAAGAAATACTCTTACGATTAAAAGATAACCTTGTTTTTATTTATATGACAAATATATTATTATAAATGGCTTACACTTATTCATTTTATTGTATTTTTAACAAGCAATTTATATATTTGGTAAGGACAAGCGAGCTAATCTTGGGCATCCCTGTAAATCAGGCATTTAGCGTCCAAGCCGCATTGTTTGGTTGATGACAACATCTCCTAAGTTGAATTCAGATGGCAGCTAAAAATCCTCTATTCAGAGACACAAAGTTATGTGTCCCGGTTCATATTTCCACCACAATCCATCATTACTGCTGCAGAGAGTACAGAGATTACTTACACGTTTACAGGTTACTTACTATTTAATTATCTATTTATCTATTTGAGGTATTTAACATGCACTTTCTGAACCGACTGATTATATCAGCACACGAGAATTTCTACGAGCGAAAGTGAAAAGACCTATCAATTCTGCCGGGTAAGATATTTTCACATATCTTCAAGGGTTCTTTTACATGCCGCAATCGACATGAGATCGACGGCTTTACTTCCCCTCCAAAAGAATTTGTGTTGCTGATTTTCATTGCCCAAGAAAAATCCGTCGACCTAGGCTTGTTTTGAACCCATGAACATTGGTTATTAAGGTTTTTACACCTCTCCTTTATACTGTGCAATCCGCCTCGGTGGGTTAGTTGGCTGACGCGCTAGTTTCGTGTTGAGCTAGACTCCTGAGGACAAGAAGATAGAGGTTGTAATATCAGGTGGGTGAACTGGGGGTGGTTTTTTCACTTTCCTTCCACGCAAATTCTGATTCACTTCCTCTAAATTCAACCGTACCTATTCTTAATCCATTAGCATAATTAATACTTAAGAGTATACTCTTAAGTATTAATTATGCTAATGGATTAGGAATAGGTACCCTGAACGAGTAATAAGACACGGTGATAAATAAAATAAATAAATGTACTGTGCAAGCAGCCAAGATTTGAACTAGACCTCCAAGTCAATCAACAGGTGTGTTTAGTGTGTCCTACATGGTCCGACGAGCTACTATCGCAGCAGACTAGACTGCCGATTACGGGGAGATCAAGGTTAGAATCTCTGTCATGTGAAATGAGGGTGGTTTTTTCCACTCTTCCTCCACACAAATGTTGATAAACTTCCTATAAAAATATAACCTTCCTCATACCTAAAACCATGCGAATAATTAGTGCATAAGATTATAACCCAAACGGATACTAAGAGGCTGTGTTAAAAAAGGTTAGATACACCCCTATCTAAAGATGTTTCTTGGGGCACACCCTATTCTACGGGGGTACTTACTCCCCTTTGACCCCGAATCTCTATCAAGGCGAGACAAGAGAAGGCAATGACAAACGCCTTGTAATGAACATTCCCCCTTGTATGCTCCCGAAGGACACAATCCGATAGAATGAGCCACCGTACCAGCTCCAACCCGGTGGACCAAGGGACTGATTCTAAGTTCACTATCGAGCTTCGTACAACATCGGACTAACAAACACCAATCCACATATTACCTTTTATTTGGCACCATGCTTTACTACGCATATGTACTATTTACTCTAATGTGCTAAGGATGAGGAAGGATGAATTTAGGCGAAGTGTGCCTATATTTGCGTGTTGAGAGAAAGTGTAAGACCGTTTATGAAAAACTACTCTCAGTACACCCGAACATGATTCAAACCCCGATCTCCTCGTCATCGGTAGTTGTGTTGATAATTTTTTTTATTAATACCACGCATCTCCCTGCTTATTCACCTTCATATTAAGGCTACCTGAAACTTATTTATTTATTATTTAGCACCGCGTCTTACTACCCGTTCGGGTTATACGCTTAAGTACTAATTATGCTAATGGATTAGGAATTGGGAAGGTTGAATAGAGGAAGTGA
>CABFWO010000793.1:0-18206 GCA_902155825.1 Timema genevievae | reverse complement strand
CCCCCATAGAAGGGATGAAAAGTAGATGGTTGAGTGGATAGGGGGTGAGTCGGTAGGAGGAGAAGGGGGAGGGTTGACACATTGTTCGGGGAGGAATAGAGCAATACATCGCGACAGCAGTTTATTCATAAAAAGGGATTGTCGGTTCTAGTTCTAGAGTCAGAGAGGGTTGGAGGAGAAAAGAGAACGATGATGGAGGGACCGAATCCGTCCCCCACCTTACCCTCCCCTCCCCCTAAAGAGAAGGGGACACCCAATTTGATGCTCATTTTCTGACGACAATAATTTCAGTAAATTTAGTGGTTTAATAGTGTGACTTACATGACATCTTTAAACAGATGTCGTCGTAAACCTGAGTTATTTGGTTGGACCCCTTTTGTTGTTGTTGCTGTTGTTGTATGTATCCTTTTCCTTGTGTTACCGCAAGTTACTATGAAGTATGAGCTACGCTTTTAACAAGTTTGTTTGATAAGGGGAACATTCCACTTTACAGAAAAAAATAAAGGGTGAGAGGGAGAAATAAACAATCTTGGGCTCATTTCGGAAAATGATTTGTTTCACCAGTTAAATGTTATGTGTGAAATTTACGGAAAGTGTTTCCAAAGGAATGGGGTCAACTACCTGACTCTAAGCTTCCTCCAAAAATACTAGTTTCATTTATTTTTATTCAGGTGGAGATAAACAGTATATAAATTCTACATTTGTTTGACCCGCCTCGGTGGTGTAGTTGGCTAACGCGCTAGTCGTGTTGAGCTCGACCACCGACGACGGGGAGATCGGGGTTCGAATCTCGGTCGGGTGAACTGGGGGTGGTTTATCCTAAATGGTTTTCCACTCTCCCTCCACGCAAATGCGGGTTCACTTCCTCTAAATTCAACCATCCCAATTCCTCATCTATTAGCGTAATTAGTACTTAAGCGTATAACCTGAATGAGTAGTAAGACGCGGTGCTAAGTATTATTATTATTATTATTATTATTATTATTATTATTATTATTACATTTGTTTGTGTGTGTACGATTATTTTTAATACGTTCACCACCATGGCATTTAACGTCTTAATATAACGGGTGACTTAGCAGAAATGAATCCAAATTAACGTGAAAATCACATGTGGAAAATTATTCTCAATGTACCCTGGCCGGAATTCGAACCCTGACCTTCCAAGTCAACGGTGATCGGCTACAAATAAAGTCCAACTCATTTGTTTGGCGTTCAATGTATTCATGTGGCATAAGGAACTAATGAATTAGGCGTGTTATAAGAATGAATAAATAAAGCAATTTTTTTTTAGCATCGCGTCTTAGCCTACTACCCGCTCAGTTTATATGCTTATGTAATAATTACGCTAATGATTTTAAGGAAAAGGTAAGTTATATTAATAGGAAGTGTTCCCGCATTTACGTAGAGGGAGAGTAGAAAACCATTTTGGAAAAAATCACCCTCAATACACCCTACCAAGATTCGAACCTTGATCTCCCCGTCATCGAAAGTCTAGTCTACTGGCGAGAGTTGCCTGTTAGAGCCCGAGGCCACCGAAACGGGTGAAAGCAAAATTAAAAAATAATTAAAATAATGCTAATCAAAATTATTTAACGTTTTGAAATTAAGAGAAAAATTTGTGATTCTAGTTATGGCATAAATGATTACATATTAACTTTTTTACTATCTTACTTTCTTCTTTATATACGTAGACATTAGGCCTAAATTGCTTAGTGAAATTTATTAATTGATTTGTAGGATATGTAGCCATTCAAAAATAAAATTTCGTGACATTAGTCTGCAATCGGTGTCATCTGGTCAGCACAAAGAGCCCTCTAGCCGTTAATCTCAGTTTTCTAAACCGGAGTTGCTACATTCTAATTCAAATACCTCATTGCGGTCATACACTAATCCAGGTGTCTAGTATTTGTCTTTTGTGTTTTTTACAGTTATAGTATATATTGTAGACCTTAGATTGGGGTCTATGCATTTTAATTTATACATACAATCACCATATAGGCCTACAATATATAGACTTACTACATATGGTTTGGTCATTTTTACAGCTATATATCTATACTTTTATTTGTATTGGTAATTTTTACAGATA
This sequence comes from Timema genevievae, assembly GCA_902155825.1. Lineage (NCBI taxonomy): Eukaryota > Metazoa > Arthropoda > Insecta > Phasmatodea > Timematidae > Timema > Timema genevievae. The sequence continues at coordinate 16,114 of CABFWO010000793.1, read as the reverse complement.
TATAGGCCTATGTTACTGTTAATTTGCTGAATTCGTTATTTTGTAAAATAACCAGTGAATGTATAGAATCACCTAAAGCGATAGTTTATTTAACAAATAATAGGATTTATCTATATTTACCAGTGATTTTACAGCTTTCCCAATGCAGTTTGGTGAAAGTATGAAACATGAACTGTATTATCTACATTTACCGGTGATTTTATAAAATATCTAGTGTATGTGCATACAAATATAGAACATAAATCCAAACTAACCTAAACTAACCTAAACTAACCTAGTAAAACCTAACCTAAGCTAAAATAAACTCGTCTAAGCTTGTCTAAACTAACCTAGCTGGCCTAAACTAACCTAATCAAACCTAATCTTGACGTGACTTATTAACATTCACTGGTCGTTGATGGTGATTTTGTAAAATGTTCGGCGAGTATGTGAAATAGTAAATACATTTTTTACATTCCCCAAGTGAACCAATGACTTTGTAGAATCACCGGTGACTTTACAAACTCATCACATTCAGCACATTCACGTTGGCATATATATTCATCTATCTATATAAGTTAGATTAATAAAATGAAGAGTGTGTCTGTCAGGACGATCTTGCACGATATATATCACATGAAGAGGTAGGAAATTTTAAAACATCTTATGTATTTCTTTACTTCTTTAAATATCATAAAAAATAAACCTCGGAAAAAAAGTGTTTCAGACAAAAAAACAAAACAGGGTCCCATTTGAAAAACAATAGTTGACATTGAGATGACCTTGATGAAGTTCATTAAATAAGAAATAAATTAAATTATTTTGTCAGTGTCTCAAAACCAAGAAACCAAGAATTAAATAAGAAATAAATTAAATTATTTTGTCAGTGTCTCAAAACCAAGAAACTTTGTACGAAACATTTTTTTTTTCTTAAATGCGTTTAAAAAAAATATCGTTGTGCTAACTTAAGAAACCACCCTTATATAGGTCATTATAAAGCTATAAATCTAATAGATCTACTCTTTCTTATTAATACGTAAAGTCATGGGATTTGCATCTGTTACTTTTGACAGATATTGTCAATATCTATAAAATAACATGAATAAAATAGAAAAAAATGTATCAATGTTTTTAGCGCAAAGAAAGTTTGAATTTATATAAATGAATTTATCATTATATTTTATGACAATATCTTAAATAATTTGTAGGCACCTCCATCCAAGATAAATTCAGGGTTTAATATACCGGGGGTTGGCCTCATGAGCTCCTTGGCTGCTGAAACGCAATTTCGACATACACAATTATACAAAGCTATTAATAATTTCAAAACCCACCTCGATGGTCAAATGGTCTAAGGCCTCACTCTCAAAATAGACTGGACTGACGATAACAGGGAGCTCGGGGTTAAAATCTCGGTCAGGTTCACTGAAATGGGTTAATTTATTACTTAATTGTTTTCCACTCTTCCTTCACAAAAATGCGGGTACATTGCCTATAAATTCAAACATCCTCATCCTTGAAACGTTATTATAATTAGATAATATGCTTATAGAACGAACCGGCAGGGAGACATGACGACAAAAAGAATCATACAAAAAAAACCTCCTTCCTATTGTTGGAGTATCAGGTGGAACAACGAATTAAGTGAAAATAAATTATTTTTGTGATTTATTTAATTAATTTACGAGGAAACTTGCAAATACAATGTGTGTGTTACTTGTATAATCCATTAAGCAACATAAAAAACCTATGATTTTATAGACCTCAATCTGATATATATTGGAATTTAGAGTTTCTCTATGGAAAAAACAACAACTCACATTTGTTTTTGCTTAGCCTATATTTCTTTTCTACCCCATGGTCGCAGTATAAGAAAACAACTTTTTTTTTCAGCTTCCACAGAGGACATAATAGACAGGTAGAAAGGTGTTTTTTTNGGGGGGGGGGGGGGCTACTCTTACGGAAAAATAGGTTCGATATAGATCACTGTTATTGACTCCCAATTGTAAAGGTGTCGATGTTGTTCTTCTTTCGTTACGGTTTCACCACAATGGAGACGTCAGATCTTGCAAGGCAGCTGTGTAAGTTCTGTATTCAAAGAAAGTAGTTTTAATAGATTTCTTAGAATTTCTTAGAACTTTCAAAAGTAAATTTGCCTTATACTACTTTTAGGGTTCACGCTGTTTTTATTACTCTTTTTCACTACAATCCTGATAATAAAAACACATTTATTCCCACCACTTACGTTATTTAACTATTAACTTAATTTTAAATAACCCGCATCGATGGTCGAATGATCTAAAGACATCAAACTCGCAATAAAATGCACTGCTAACTGACGAGGAGATAGGAGCTCGAATCTCAGTCGGGTATATTAAGGATTAATTCTCTTAAATTGTTTCCCACTATTTCAGCACGCAAATGAGGGTACGTTCCTTTTGGATAAATTCATCGCCCTTACCCTATTAGTGTAGCCTAAATGTTCGGATAGTCTGAAAGAGTATTAAGATGCGGTGCGTGAAGAAAAAAAATATAATCAAGACAATTCATCTACGATTTGAATAGCATTTGAAATTGGTTTAGATTCACTACAATAGGCACTAGTACAAAGGCATGAGTCTCGTCTTGTCTGGTTTGCTGAAAAGACTGGGAGGTGGGAGCTGATTACCAGCTGAATGTAACAAGGTGATTTTTTTTAAAAAAATGAATGAATTTCCACTATCTTGTCAAGCAAATGCGGACACACTTTCTTTAAGCTCTACCATTTTTATACTTACCCCAACAGTGTATTCAGAAAGCATGGATGAACAGGACGATGACTACGCTGAATAATTGTTTAGGGCCTAATATGTAAAAAAAAAAAAATTAGACTAAATAAAAAAACTCACATACACACGATTGAATCGATCAAACCTCAACACGTTCATATTCCTTTTGAGGATTGAATCGATTTAACCCTCAACACGTTCATATTCCTTTTGACGATTGAGTCGATTTAACCCTCAACACGTTCATATTCCTTTTGATGATTGAATCGATCCTACCCTCAAAACGTTCATATTCCTTTTGATGATTGAATCGATCCAGCCCTCAACACGTTCATATTCCTTTTGAACGCACAATTAAGAACCGTTTAGAGAATTCTAATAGTTTGCTTTAGAATAGACAATGTTAATATAAGTTCAACATATTTAGTTCCCAGCTGGCGAAATTGGCACCATCTGTCAAAAGCGATCCCAATCCATCCCATCACATATAAATTAGCTGGATTCGATCGAGGAACTTTTTGAACTGTAGAAAAGGTAACTTAAATGTGCTAAAGATAGTTATTAAAAAAAATATGTTTTTGCTAAGTATCTTATTTTTAGAAAATAAGCATCTTTGGGGGCTTTCTATAGTATTTTAATTGCTATATAAGCTATAAATTAAATACATAAGAAACCTTAATGACTTAAGCCTACAAATTGAGCTATACCAACCAATACCAACCCATACCAACCGATCCGCATTCTGTTGACGATTATGGTGCCAACATTTTTGGATAGAGTGTGTCATATGGTCAGCAAATAGAACCCTCCGGCCGTTAATTTCATTTTTCTGGACCGGAGCTTCTACTTATTTATTAAAGTAGCACTTAATTTGTCCTCACGAGGCTCACCTCGTTCCAGACCCACTGATTCCTAGAAAAATTCTGGAAGCAGTGAGGATTGAGCCTGGGACCTCTGGATATGTAGCCAGGAGCTCTGACTGCCACCATATTTATTTATGTCTCAGTGGTTATGAGTAAAATTTTAATTAACTTAATTAATTGGTATAAAGTTGTTTTATAACATTAAGTAGCGGCTCAAACTATGTTTATTTTAGAATAAAAGGAGTAAAAATGGTTTCCCAACAACCAAATTAGCCTAAATATTAAAAAAATTCAAAAACTATTTCGAACGTTCCTAAACTATGAGAAAGTAGAAAAATCTGATAAATGTATAGTGAAAAGTACGAAACTAATCAAATGTTCTTGTAAAAATGTGTTTATATTAGGTATATATATTTGCTAATTTACAAGTTTCTCCCCCAAAAATAAGCAATTTTTAACTATTTTCAGTGACCAAATGGTATAAGCCGTCACGTTCATATGATACTGGCCTGTTGATGATAGGGAGATCGGGGCACGAATCCCGGTCGGGTCTACTGAGGGTGATTTTTCCTAAATCATTTCACACTCTCCTTTTACGCACATGCGGGTGCACTCTTTCTAAACTCAACCCTATTCATCTCTAATACATAAGCGTAATTAGTATATATATGTGTATAACCCGAACGGGTAGTAAGACGCGGTACTAAAAAAAGGGGGGGGGATTTTTATAGCCACTAGAAAATAAAACATGTCGTTAATCAGATATTTCTAGTTGATGTTGAAAAGGATTATGGTTCAACATGTAATGAAATAGATTTTTCATTTCGTAATAATTCTAATCAAAAGTTCCCACTCTTTATATATTTCAAATTAATGAACAACTTCAGAATATAAAACTAAATGCATCCACATGTGCTAGGAAATTTTCTCATACACCTGACTAATCTTTTATTTATTTTTTATGTTGTTTACAACCACGCTCTTTTGTTCACAGTCCCGCACCCCTGTTGCAAATACTTGTGAAACATAATAGCTTCGAGAACTCTCTTTCTACCTCCTTTCTGGAACATGGTGCAACCTACAGAAAGAAAGAATATTCAAGAACAATTTATTTCGAATAATACCCGAAAAGAAGGCTCCTTTCTTAACTCTACTTCCAACCTTACTGTGGAATGGTACGCGACATTTTGATCTCCAATTTTCATTCGATCATAAACCTTACAATAAAACGGTCCGTGACGTGCTAAGCTATCAAGTTTAAGCTGCAGCATCTATTGTTCAAATAAAATAACTATGGGTCAGATATTTAAGTAAAAACAAATTTATTCCGCATAGCTGTTTTCACATATAAGTAGAATTAAAACCTGACCCTTATGATCAACACGCCGGATCCTCAAAACAATCTCTTCAACGACACTTCGATGACTGCAGCTTCCAACTCAGGACTCCACGAGAAAGTATCTTAACAAACATATATGAATTTATGAATATATGAATGTTTACTAATTTAATTTAATTTAATTTGTGAATGTATGAATGTTTTCTAATTTTATTTTATTTTATCTCGCTGTTTCCACTACTGATCTAGAGATACTTTGTTCAAGTTGAATTACTGTTTCGGTTGCTGGTTCTGTAGGCCTACGTGTTTATCTCATTGCAATGTTTTATATGTTTTATGTTCATGTGTATGTTTTCCTCAAATACTTGTCTCGTGTGTTTTATTTAATCATGATAATTGATAAATGAAGTGTATTGTTAACTTAAGACATGGTTAAATGTAAGAGAAGGCGTATGCCTTAATTTCACCATGTAAATAAATACAATAATAATACATTTATTACGGCCTTCAAGCTGATTCTGCTCAAACGTGTGAATTTGCCCTTGGCCCATACGACCACCGAAGCGGGTTAAAAACCTAAATAATTTTAATGTTGACTGAAGTGACGTTACTCTGTGGGTGTTTTTTCCTCCTCCGACTGTACCAAAGGGCCCAGAACTCGCATGAGTCTTGATTATTTCCACCATCGTAGAGTTTGACTGTTGGCGCTATTATGAGAAGCTAGGATCACTTTCCAATTGGTTTATCACCGAAACCCATTATCCACAGCTTTATTTTTAATAGTGTTAGTTTGAACATGTATGAGTTCAACTACGGAGGGGAATTGGAGGGACCCTACGGGGTCTTTTGTGAAGCTTGTTAGCGACTACAAGAGGAAGGCCCCCAAGGCCTCTATTATTGAAACGAACAATTGACAGTCGCACTTCGCCATAAAGAGAGAGAGATACGAGGAGACGGATGAAAAGAGAAAAGTGAAGTATTTCAAATCGCCATTTTCATTCCGTCAAGGAAGGGGGAATATAATGGAAGTCCCGAGCACGCGTATAACTTATGTTTTTTTTTTGGTGAACATAGATTTGTAACTGTCCCAAGGAAGTGAAGAGCACATTGGCAGTGAGGAAAAAAAAAGTTATAAATATCTCGATAATCACCAATAACGTTTCGTTTTTTCCGCGCGGACTGGCGGAACACAAGGCGGCTACTGTCTGCTAGGAGGGGTTGACATCGAACATAGATGTTTTCAAAAATCGATGTAGAAGGTTCAATGTTCAATATTTGTTGGTCAATGAGTATCAAAAATCAATGTCTTATACCGATGTGTGTGGAACAGATGTTTATGTTGTACATAGGTGCAAAACATTTAAATACTTAGCCTAATAAATTTACAGCAGATTGTGATTTTTTACAGACAGTATTTTTTTAAATGTGTGATTATGAATCCGATTTGATTGAAATTACTTTGAATGTTTGGGTTAATTTACTAAAAATAATTTCAGTTACAGCTTTGTAACTGATTTAAATGAAAAGTCACCAATGTTTTATTTTAATCAACGTTTCTTTTGCTCTAGATAACATAGTTTATTTTTTCAAAATAGTTTTCCACTCTCCCTCCACGCAAATGTTGGTACACTTTTTATAACTATAACCTTCTTCATCCCTAAAGCCATTGGTGTAGTTAATATATAATCATATGACCTGAACGCATAGTAATATGCTGTGCTAACAAACAAAAAAAATAGGAGAAGACTACTTTACTCCGTCAGCGACTATACGTCACGTCAAAGAGCATAGTATCAATAGCGGTTGAGAGCGAGAGTGATTTGTTCATCGCGGGCATAGCCCCCCTGGTGGTTAGGGGCTCAACTACACAATACAGGCACCGGAAAATGAGCAATTTATGAAGTAAAAGCCACTATACCTTTGGAACCAAATTGTATAAAGACGAACACACCATTATTGTTCGTTGTTACACGGTAGGTTGGGTACAGTAGGGGCAGAAAGTTACTTTCCCAGTGATAACGTCTCTCCTGCTACCTTTTATATTTTCCATCTTGCTATATAGCATTCCTTTGAAACAGTCCTGGTAGGTTTTTTTTTTGTTCATTATATCACTATCGTTCAAGATTATCCACACAGTTACACTAATTGGGTGGATACGAGAAAGGTAGAATTTAAGAGGAAATTTACCCCCATCTGAATCGAGTTAGAGTGAGAGAAACCATTTAGGAAAAAAACACACACACACACAGCTGAGATTAAAGCCATGTCCTCCTCGTTAATGGTAAACCAGACGAGATGGGCTTGACGTTTATTCTGTATACCCATTGGTGTGGATATTAGTATAATAAAATCGTATTATCATTATTAAATCTTACCCGCCTCGGTGGCGTAGTTGGCTAACGCGCTAGTCGTGTTGAGCTCGACCACCGAGGACGGGGAGATCGAGGTTCGAATCTCGGTCGGGTGAACTGGGGGGAGGGGTTCCTATGGGGGGGGTCCTATGGGGGGGTTCCTAAATGGTTTTCCACTCTCCCTCCACGCGGGTTCACTTCCTCTAAATTCAACCCTTCCAATTCCTAATCCATTAGCGTAATTAGTACTTAAGCGTACGTATATCCCGAACGGGTAGTAAGACGCGGTGCTAAATATTAAATATTAAAATTATTAAATCTTGAACCAGGCACTACATTTGGTAAGTCCTCTTACTTCCTGTCCGGGATATCCACATATATACATTACTTGGGTAGGGATGAAGGGGGTAGAATTGATAGAAAGTGTACTCGCATTTGCGTTGAAGGAGTGTTTAGAGGTGGAGGAGGAGGGACGTCTGAAACAAATCACCTCAGTGAATTCAGAACCCTTACATATCCGTTATCCAGATGAACCAGAAAAAACGTAGTTGGCACGTGACCACTGGTGTGGGTAGTAACATTACTCACTCACTTTATTCCGTCGACTAAAGGTAACATGACCCGCCTCGGTGGCGTAGTTGGCTAACGCGCCAGTCGTGTTGAGCCAGACCACCGAGAACGGGGAGATCGAGGTTCGAATCTCGATCGGGTGAACTGAGGGTGGTTTTTCCTAAATGGTTTTGCACTCTCCCTCCACGCAAATGCGGGTTCACTTCCCCTAAATTCAACCTTCCTAATCCATTAGTGTTAAGCGTATAAACCGAACGGGTAGTAAGACGCGGTGCTAAATAATAGTATTAATAATAAAGGAAACAGATTTTTTTTAGTTCTACGTTCTACTTACTACCTGTTCATGTTATACGCATAAGTACTAGTCTAACTACGCTAATGTGTTAGGGATGAGGAAGGTTACATTCAGAGGGTGTATAGCCACATTTGGGTGAAGAAAAATCAATTTAGGAAAAACCACCCTCACTCACTACACCAGACCAGGATTTGAACCTCGATCTCCTCTTCATAGGCAGTCTAGTCTGTTGTTTGTTGCCTTAGAACATTCAGCGGGTTAAGGCGGGAGTGTAGGGGACGTGAGAAAAGCTCAATTTTTTTTTTTACAATTTTTATAGCAAAACAGTTTAAATATTGCTCCAATTGAAACATATTGTTTAATTTTTTCTTCGCATGGTGAAACAGTTGTTGAATATCTGTCAAGAGTGTCCTAGAATTTAATGACAACTTTTTCTCTTCATTTAAAAAGTTTCTCATCTAATGCCGCTATGCTCATGACAAATATTCAAGAACTGTTGATATCACCACGTGAAGAAAATTATACTCTATGTTTCTATTTAATCAATATTTAAAATGTTTTGCTATAAAAACTTTAAAAACACTGAGCTTTTCTCGCGTTCCCTACACTTCCGCCTTAAAGTTAATGTAAATGTTTCGGTGTCACGCCGTATAGGCATGAGCAGTACTTTGCGCGCAGTAGAAACCTGGTCTAATGTTTCTTCTCAAATCTCTCTGAGTACTTTGGATAATTTTATCAAGGGGGTCCCCCTTTAGAACCGACACGGCTTCACACTTTACTCGACTGCCGCAAACTCAGGAACCAAAAATAAAACACACTTGCCACTTATCCGTCACTACTGCTACTAAACTCGACATTAACCTTCAAACCTTTCTCCACCTCCTCCAGTTCATATTCTCGTCTTATATTTACTTTATTTTCTTTTTTTTTTAACTCTTATAAATTATTATTTTCTTTAAGTGCTTGAGTTTGAGATCACCTCTTCCCTTGTGATTTATGACTTACACTTAGGGCTTCAAGCGTTAGGATGTATAAACCATTTGGTGACTAACCATTGCGCCCGGAATGTTGGTTGCAAGACTTAAGGTGTGATGGCAGGGATTATGAATTTACTTCAATTATCTTACGAATATCTGACAACTAGAACTAACTACTAGATCTACTTTCACGTATTCATACATAAAGTCATGTGATCCGCAGCTGTCACTTTTGATAGATATTATTTATATATATATATATATATATATATATATAAAATAGCAATAATGCTTAAGCTATGGCATTGGAACTCGAAAGTTCATTGCCGCCTTTACAAAAGTACCCCATCCCCCTATCTTGAGCTAGTTCTATCCAGTCCACCTCATCACACCATATATTTTTCATGTCCTTTCTAATGTTATTCTCCTATCAGCCTCTAGGTCTTCCCAATGGTTCCTTCCCATTGGATGTGCCAGTCAATATACTGAACAAGGTTCCACATTCTCCCATTCAGGCTGTATGTCCTGCCCTACGTAAACTGCGAGATTTGACTTTCATAACAATGTCTTGTGATGAGCACAGGGTATGTAACTCATCATTGTGTGACCTTATCTACTCCTCATTATCCTCATTCCTTTTTGGACCAAATATCTTCCTAAGCAGCTGGTTTTCGAACATCCTAAATTTATTTCCGTCATGTGGGGTAAGAGACCACGTTTAACCCCCCATAGAGAACAACCGTTACATGATTGTTTTGTTTGGGCCTATTCTGAGTTTACCATTCCTTGAAAAGAGGTGAGATGTAAACAATTTACTGACCGAGTAATAGTATGAATTTCCTGACTGTACTTTTTTCCTGATTCTCACTCTAATCTTGTTATTGCTAGTAAAAATTGTACCTACATATTTAAACTCACTAACCATGTCCAAAGATATGTTGAGAATAACACTAATATAGTGTGTTTGTATTTTTTAAAAGGTGCTCCAAATATCCATTCATAAAAGGAACAAGATTTTCTGTCTGTATTTACATATTTATAAAATAATTTAATTTTTTTTTCTAAATAATAAATGTATTAAAAATTATTCAACATTATTTAGCCCCTTTGGCCATCACCATTATTCAAAGTTATAATCACCAAGTTAAATATCTAAAAGAATGGCCGATTTTTTTATTAGTAATCAAACTTTCGTATATCTTGCGTGATGTATACATTAAATGTTTAATGAAAGCTTGAGGCGTGAATAAGAAATATGAGTGATTTGCTTTAGTGAAAATAATAATATTTCTTTGTCTTCTTGATTAGCTCATTTTTATGTAAGCCCTGACTGTACATCGTCATAAACTATGAGCCGTAATATTGAGAGCTACTTTGCCTGAAAAAATATATACACCCTACGTTAGGAGCTATTTGTTTGAATTGCAAATGAAGCATTTTTAAGTATACAACAGATAATAATATCACACGCGTTAAGGAAAAAAAGGTGAGAGGAGAGGGTGAAGCGATGACAAAGATTTAGGTGAAGGTTAAAGGTGAAAATGTACCTAAATATTTCTCATATTTATCACATTGTTAGCACTCTCGCCTGGCATGTACTTAAAAAAAGTGGAGAGAAAGCGAGAGGGAGAGAAAAAAAAGAGAGAATGATCTATCGATCTTAACGCTTTACCACCACGTACCGTCATATATCATAAGCGACTAAATACATCGATAGCTTCACTATAAACAAGCCTGCCATCTCGTGACAATAATGGCTACTAAAACCTAAAATTATTTGGTGAACATTTTAAACAAAATCTTGTTCTTGGTTATAGAATGAGAAGTGGGGTAGTAAATCACGCCTTAACTGATATGTTATTAGTGCTTTAGAAAAGATTATCTAGCTAAAACTGCATTTTGCATACTAATGCACGGTCGTATATTGTAGTTTTTAGTGTTTCCGATTTTAAAAAAAATCATCATTTTCTGGAAAGCCCTATTAAATATACAATATTAACAAATGCTTTTTTGGGTGACCTGGTGGTTTAGGGGTAAGGTGTCAGACTTCTGTGCTGGGTGTCCGGGGTTCAATCCTCGGTCCCGGCACAGATTTATCTGATTGCCAAACCCTTCCTTCACCTCTGACAAGACGTGTATTAATCACAACTTGTGAATGTGAGGAATGCCAGGCCTCCACCGTGGTTCGGATTCCACGTTAAACTGTAGGTCCTCCATTTCATCCCATAATCACCCTACCATTACACCTTAGCGTAAGTGTGTATAACCCGAACGGGTAGTAAGACGCGGTGCTAATAATAATAACAAATGCTTTTAAAACAATAAAAGTTGTAATTTAAATTGTTTCTAACGTTTCATAGAGTTATTAGATGGAGAGTTAAAGTAAAATAGACGGGAATGCGAGATAAATTCCGTATTTTTGCAGTTTCTATACAAAAAAAAATTTTGGGACAAAATATATAAAATATTTCGGGACAAAATATATAAAATATTTCATGAGTAACTACGTTTAGTTTAATTTTTTTACATATAGTAAACTCAAAAGTTTTTTTAATGTTTCTCATGAACATAGTTACATTTGACCAAAAACTTTTTAGATTAGTAGAAAACGTCCTGATTACATTAAATTAGGCAATGCATACGAAAGGTATTATAAACTTTTGAGGTTAAAATGTGCAGAAAATTTAAGTTAGTGTAGCTACTGAAGCTTTTTTTTTATTCTGTCAAAACTCGCATTTGCTCCCGTCCAACCCACGCATCTTGAATAACTGTCAACGGTGTTCTGGAATTTAATGACAACTTGTTCTCTTCATTTAAAAAGTTTCTTCTCATCTAATGCCGCTATGCTCATAATAGATATTCAAAAACTGTTGCTATTACCATTTTAAGAAAATTAAATTATTCTTGTAATTGAGCAATATTTTATTTATTTTGTGCAAAAAAAAGTTTTGATATAAAAACTGCCAGAACACTGTCCTTAACTCGCGCTCCCTACAACCTCACCTTAACCCGGGTGTATTAATAAAATTGAAATAAATCGTATAGTGGTTTATATTAAAATAGAGACGTTTACCAAATATAGTATGATTTGTGAAACGCAATAATATACATTATTACAGAAACACTCCAAAGACATAAATTAAATAATATACTCTGACTTTGGACCTCAATAAAAAAAATATATATCTCCGTCATACGCATATATATAGGCCTATATATATATATATATATGTATGACGGAGAGATCAAGGTTCGAATCCCTGTCGGGTGTAATGTATGAAGTAGTTAACGTGCACTTTCTGGGCCGACTCATTATATGAGCACACGAGAATATATATATATATATATATATATATATATATGCGTATAGCTCAGAAACTATCAGTTTTATAAAAATATATTTAAAATTAATTTTTTTTATAACTTTACAGTGATAAGTTATTTCGTAATGATAATTTCAATAAAAAAGGAAGATACGGTAAAACCAAATGTACTAATGTTGATTAAGTTATCATCAGTGTCATTATCTTAGGCATTTAGAAAATTGTGTTACATAGAAAGATCAACAACTAACCCATAATCTTTTAGCACCTGCGTTTTACTACCCGTTCAGGCTATACGCATATGTACTAATTACGGTAATGTGTTAGGGATAAGATGGGTTGAATTTAGAGTAAGTTTACTTGCATTTTCGTGGAGGGTGATAGAAAAACCATTTCGAAAAAATGTACTCTCAGAAAACGCGACCAGGATTCGAACCTTGATATCTTCATCATCAGCAGTCTAGACCATTGCGAGAGTGACATCTCAGACCATCAACAACAGAAACAGATGGTGTTTATTATTTTTTCTTGTACTGAAGAAGGGGGGCCCCAAATATAGTCTCAAAATAATTATGAAATTCTTTCTACAAGCACAAATTGAGTATCTAATTTTAGCCTTTTTTTAATCGTCTTTTCAATTATTAAATAAGAAATGTCATTATTTAAAAATTTTGTAAGAGTTTTTATCAATTATTTATTATCTTAGTATCAATATGCCCCACATATAATCAACTAGTTTTTTCTATTTCTTGAAGGACTAAAGCTATCTAATTATTATTTTTGGATACAATTTTTAACTTCACAGCTTTAGGCATAATTTAAACTAATAGGCATTAAAAAATAAAAATAAGTTATAATGTGACTAGAAATAATTAAATAAAGAGTTAAAAATATTTACTAAAGAATGTCGAGTCTTAAAATAGGCATAATTTGAACCAATAAGCTTTAAAGAACAAACATAAGTTATCATATAACTAGAAAAAATTAAATAAAGAGTTGAAAATATTTATAAAAAAAATGTTGTATCTTAAAATAAGCATAATTTAAACCAATAAGCTTTAAAGAACAAAAATAAGTTATAATGTGACTGGAAATAATTAAATAAAGAGTTGAAAATATTCATAAAGGAAGTGTTGCGACTTAAAATATGAAAAACTTATTACCCTAGGTGCCTTCTTAAAATTTATTTTCATTTATAACTAGCTGTAATTCAACATTCATTTTACTTTCTGTCCCATTTAATAAATATTTTATCCCTCTTTATTTTCTTACATAAATGTTCTTTTTAAGAAGCTGTTTAATTTTCCGTAACAAAAGATTTGTTACAGATGTGTTAACATTTTTAGTAAATGGCCATCTTCATTCATTCTAGCTCGAGAATATTTCCTCCCCTTAACTTTTTGTTTTTTACTTTCTTTGTGTTATTTCCCCGTCTTTTTATTTGTAGATGCAAATTAAATTATCTTCTTCACTAACCTCTTCACAATGTGAACCTGAACACTATAAGAAAAGATAAAAAATGGAGAAAAAAGAGATGTAAGATAAAGATTAGGAATATAAATAGGAAAAAAAAGCTGGAGATTACGGCTTCGTTCACATGTAGTCTATGACCGCCTGGTTAAAAAGCGTAGTGTTTTGTGCGTGCACAACAGTTTTTAGGCACAATTTTTTATATATTTTATTTTAGCATCGCGTCTTGCTACCTTTTCGGGTTATACACATATTTACTAATTCCGTTAATGGTTTTAGAGATTAAGAAGGTTACATTTAGAGGAAGTGTATCCGCATTGGCGTGGAGAGAGAGAGTGGAAGCCCATTTCAGAAAAGCCCCTTGAGTAGCTCTACACCCAACCGAGATTCGAACCTCAATCTCTTCTCTCACAGGTGGTTTAGTACGGTGAGAGTAGCACCTTAGATCATGCGGCCATCGGAGTGGTTAGCACAATTTTGAATACGTAGTAGTAACCGCATCAGTGGGTATAAACATCAAGCTCGTATAATCTGGTTTATTGATAGGAAAGAGATCGCAGTTCGAAACACAGTTCGGTGTGCTTGGAGAGTTTTTTAATTAAATGGTCTCCCACTATACTTTCATAGAAATGTGGGTACATTTTATCTCAATTTCGACCACTTTTGAAACTCGTTTTACTATATATCTGGACTCTTAACATCGATGGCATAAGATATGAGTAAGGTAGAATTTAGAGTAAATGTAGCCCTATTTGCGTGGAGGAATTGTGACAATCCACTTAGGAAAAAAACATTTTCCATATATTCCACCGAAATTCGAACCCTGGCCTCACTAATAATAGTAATCTAGCTATTTGTGAGGATGACAACCTGGGCTAACGCCTTGTCTTTGGTTCAAATCCGATTGACTATGACGAACAAACTTACTAAATGTCTACGGATTGATATTGATATCCAATTAGCAGCTATCTAAATTGTAGGATTAGGTGTAAAGTGTTATGTTTGTTTTCATAGTAGGTTTGTAAGTCGTGTGGTGATATAGTTTATATTTGTTTAACATATTTCAGTCCACACACATGTTCTGAAGATTCTCGTTTGATAAAATATATTTACGAGGGCATTAAACGATATTAGCTATAATATCCTTGGCAGTCTATTTTTTTAATGGACGTCTAGCATAGAGTTTACTAACAAATTAACTTTAAGTAGGATTTAGTAAGATAAATTAGAAGAAATTAAATCTCATCAACGTGAAGGAAACCTACTTTGGTGGCTGCATGGTCTAATACATTATTCTCGCAATAGGCTAAACTGCCGATGATGGGTAAATCGTGGTTTGAGCCCTATCAGATGTACTGAGGGTGGTTTTCCTTTAATTGTTTCCCAATATTTCCCCATGAAAATGTGGTTGCATTTCATCTAAAGTCAACCTTCCTCATCCCTAATCCATTATAGTAATTATTACATAAGCGCATAACCCGAATGAGTAGTAAGACGCGGTGCTAAAATAAAAGTGAAGGAAGATTTAATAGCCCATATGGGAATTTCACAGACATTGCACCCAGCTTAGATTTGAACCCTTAGCTCTCCATCAACCACTGGCCCATTTTAAATTTGAATCATACGCCTTAGCTTTCTTGGACACCACCACGGTTCCACTCAATGAATAGCAGGTTCGAGACGAGCGAGAAATAGGATTTTCTATCCAAAACATTCATTGAACTCGAAAACGAAGGCACCATCCTCACATTCCATCGTCTCACGGAGTTTCAGGGGGACCATCTTTGATGGTCGAATGGTCTAGGTCGTCACTCTCGCAATATACTGGACTGCTCATGATGGAGATATCGATATTCTAATTACTGTCAGGTGTAATGAGAAAGTTTTATTTATTTTTTATTTGAAGTATTTAACGTTACCTTTCTGGACCGACTGATTATATGTCAGCACATGAGAATTTCTACGAGCGAGAGCGAAAGGGCCTATACAGTTTGCCGGGAAAGGTATTTTTACATACCTTCTAGGGCTATTTTTCATGCCACAATCAACATGGGACCCGACGGCTTTACTTACCCTCCAAAGGAAGTTGTGCTACGGATTTTTATCATGGAAAATAAATCCAGTAACCTTAACTAGTTTTGAACCCACGATCATCGGGCTCGAGGCGAGCACTTTACCC